>SNQJ01S0191626.1:0-17962 GCA_010110895.2 Picea sitchensis
TGTGTGACCCCTTTACTCCACATGTGAGTTTGGTCGGAAAGCTATCGTCAGCCTGCATCATCAAAAAATCATATCAAAACATATCCATATCATATCATCTAATCATATGCACTAACATCATAGTAAAACAATCAAATCCAAATGATACACTCCCCGACTGGATCTGGAGTCCAAGGGGTTCCATCAATGCCTCTGCATCCTTGAGGTTCAAAATCTTGCACACTCAGTAAAACTGAGTCAATAGCACCTGTCTATGTCGAGGCAGAAAAACAACATTTCATCATCCCATAACGCCTCATAATCAAAATAAAAAGTTTTAATAGCATAATAATCCGGATCACTTGTGAGCAAGTGTCCTCAAAGAATAAGTTTGCTCAGTGCACTAGAGCAGGATGTTACATACACCCCCTCTTGGTCTAAACTTCATCCCGTAGTTTCACAGTATATATGTCAAAATAAAGTGTATCATAGTATCATATGTCTATCTATCAAACAAAAATGGAAACTGTCAGTGCATATCATATGCGTCCTCCCAGGTCACTGAGTGTGGACTATAATTGTCCCACTGGACCTTGACCTTCTATATCATTCGACGTCATAGCTATCGAATGCGATGATCCAAGATGCGGATAGGCTGAGCTGTCAGCGCCCCCTCATCCAATACCTGCAAAGAACTCATGTCAATAACATGTGTAGGATCACTAATATAATGTCTCAAAACAGATACATGAAAAACATCGTGCATACGCCTCAAAGAATCTGGCAAGGCTAGTCGATAGGCCACAGGCCCCTTTCTCTCCACAATCTCAAAAGGTCCCATGAACCTAGGAGAGAGTTTATCTCCCTTCCCAAACTTGATTGAACTCTTATGTGGTTTAACCCGCAAGAAGACTCGATTGCCAACCTCATAACTACGGTCGACACGGTGCGCATTGACATAACTCTTTTGTCGATCCTGCGCTTCTTTAATCCTTTGTCTTATTTTTTTCATTTTCTCTTCCATTTATTGGATCGCTTCATGTCCTACCAGGACCCTATCCTCAAACCGATCCCAACTGAAAGGCGTCAGACATGGTCGCCCGTAAAGAAAATCGAAAGGCGCCATCTTAATGGTGCTCTGGGAACTGTTGTTGTAAGCGAACTCTACCAGTGGCAAGAATTCTTTCCAATGCTTTTGTTGGTCCATCACATACATGCGCAACATGTCCTCCAAGGTTTGGTTCGTTCGTTCTGTCTACCCGTCAGTCTCCGGGTGATACGTAGTACTAAAGTTAAGTTGGGTTCGCAAGGCCGTTTGGAAACTCATCCAAAATCGTCCAGTAAACACTGATCCTCGATTGGATATAATCCTCTTAGGCACGCCATGCAGCCTCACAATCTCAATGATGAAAACTCTAGCTATGGCAGGTGCCTGATACGTTGTATGCACAGGAATAAAGTGAGCACTCTTTGTCAGAGTGTCTACTACTACAGAAATCGAGTCATGTCTCCTTGCCGTCAGTGGAAATCCAACAATAAAATCCATCGAAATAACCTCCCATTTCGATTCTGGAATAGCATATGGTTGTAGTAATCCTGCTGGGTGTCTATGTTCAGCCTTTACCTGCTGACATTCTAGACATCTGGCCACATAGTTGACTATGTCTGCCTTCATTCTCTTCCAGAAGAATAAGGGTTTAAGGTCTGCCCTCATCTTCGTGATTCCCGGGTGAGCCATGTAAACTGCTCTATGAGCCTCACACATGATCAACATCCTCAACTCATCGTTCGGCAGTACGTAGATCCGATTTTTAAACCTCTATAACCCATTGCTATCAAATGAAAATCCTTCAAACATGGTACCATCATTGTCTTTTTTTCGATAAAACCCTCGACCTCTTTGTACCAGTCATCATCACACTGTAAAGTTAGAATCTTTTTATGTAGATTCGTCCAAAGCGGAAACACCGAAAATATGTGTGGTATCTAACTAAATGCATACGCCACTTGGTTCACCGTTCCTTTTATGTAAGTAATCTCGAAGTCGTACTCGCTAAGAAATTATGACCAACGTCGTTGTCGCGCGTTCAGTTCGCCTTGCGTAAAGATGTGTTGTAGTCCACAATGGTAAGTCTTTAGTTCGAATTTTTATCCAACAAGGTAGTGTCTCCAAACCTTCAAGGCATAAACAATGTCTAACAACTCCAAATCGTGCGTCGCATAGTTCTCTTCATTCCTTCTCAGTTTCCTCAAAATTTAAACGATCACTCATCCATCTTGCATCAAGACCCCGCCCAAGCCTTCCTTGGATGCGTCGGTGCATACCAAGAAGTCCACGTCCATGTCAGGGACCTTTAGTACTGGTGTTGTTGTCAATAACTCCTTGAGCCTCCAAAATGCTTCCACGCATTTCTCGGTCCAAACAAACTTCTTGTTTTTCTTCTGCAATTCTGTGATCGGATTTGCTATCTTCGAAAATCCCTCGACGAACCATTGATAGTTTCCTGCTAAACCCATGAAGCTACACACTTCTGAGACATTCGTTGGCCCAAGCCATTCCATAATGGTGTCGACTTTCGCTAGATCCACGACGATGCCTTCGTCGGAGATGACATGCCCCAAGTAGTGAATCTTTGATTGATAAAAAGAGAATTTGGACAACTTCCCATATAGTTTGTTCTCTCGCAGACACTGTAGTACCAAGCGCAAGTTCTCGTCATGCTCCTCCGTTATCCAAGAGTAGATAAAAATATCGTTAATGAATACTTGGACGAACTTGTCTAAGTACTTGCGGAACACCCCATTCATTAAACTCATAAATACCCCTGGGGTGTTTGTTAGTCCAATTGGTAAAAAAAAAAACTCGTAATGTCTAAACCTCATCTTAAAGGCGGTCTTAGGGACGTCATCGTCCTTGATCTATAACTGGTGATACTCTGATCGTAAATCGATCTTGAGGAACACCATCATGCCCTTCATTTGATCGAACAGATTATCAATCCTTGGCAATGGATATTGATTCTTGATCGTGGCCTTATTCAATTGACGGTAGTCAATGCAGAGCCTCCACAACCCATCCTTCTTTCGTATGAAAATAATAGGTGCACCCCACGCTGACACACTAGGACATATCAATCCCAGGTCCAACAACTCCTTCAGTTACATTGTCAACTCTTGTAACTCCGGGGTCGACATTCGATAAGGCGTTATTGCTATCGGTTCAGTCCCTAGTTTTAGGTCTATGGTAAACTCCGATTCCCTCTCGAGCGGCTTCCTAGGTAACTCCTTCAGAAATGCATCCACAAACTCTCTCACCACCGGAAGGTGTTCTAGACCTTCTGCTACTCCCTTCTCGTTTAATGCAAGGATCGCATAAATCTTGCACCCCTTGCGCATGCTCTTCCGAAGTTGAAAGAAAGATATGAACCTTAGGGAAACTCCTTGGTTCCGACCTACAATCACACGTCTCTATCCCTTGTCATCAACCAAGCTCAACCATTTCGTATTACAGTTGAGTATCGCCTCATGCGATTCCAACCAGTCCATACCAATGATGACATCATAAGACCCTAGGATCATGACGTACAGGTTGGCCCTTGTGACAAACTCTCCTAGGTTAAGGACACAGCTCGTAACCTTTCCTCTAACCTTGTGTTTGGCTCTCGAGGCCATCTATACGAAGCTAAACTTATCATGTTCGACTGCCTCTACCTTAATCCCTTTTATCACTGCACCAGAAATGAAGCTCTCGGTAGCACTGAGATCTATTAAAATACTAAAGGTCTGGTCAGCGACGATACCTGTCATCTCGAGCACAGTCGACTCGTGCTTTGCCTGGCAGTTATTCACCACTGCATGAATCCAATGAGCCTTGCCCATATCTCTCACAGTAGTGGGTCCCGCTGATCCAAACTCTTTAGTCCTCTCCAAAGGGCAGTCACGTTGGTAGTGTATCTCTCCACACATGCCCCACCCCTTCTTCGGCCCAGTAGTCCTGATACCCAAAGTAGAAGATGACGGCCCACCGGCCTGGAATCCTGGTCTGTTCTGCTGAGCAGGCCTAAACTGTTGTTGTTGTAGTTGGCATTGTTGTTGATGTTTTGGTCCCCAATAAGGTGTCCGTTGCTGAGGCATCAGTCACCAAGGTGTAGTAAAAGTGGATCCCCTTTGGAAGCCACGATATCCCGACGTATGTCTAGCTGGTGTCTGATGCTACTGTGCTCCACATGACACCTTTTCTACTGGTCTTGCTGGAATCCTAGTCTGACCCCCGTTGATAAGCTCCTCCTCTGCTATGAGGGCCTTCTAGACGACATCATGCAAGGTTTGAGGCATCCGAATCCTGACCTTTGCACGTATGTTGTCGTTAAGGCCGAACACAAACCTATTGACCTTAAGTTTTTCAGTGTTAAGGTGCAAAGCATACTAGAGAAGCTCCATAAAACAGGCCTCATACTCAGGCACTATACGACCTCCCTATCGTAAGGCATTGAACTCATTGAGCTGACGCTCAATGAATTCCTCTGAAAGGTACCTCTCTCAGAACTGTTCCTCGAACAGTTTCCATGACACATCTTTGACGGCCACGTTCTGCTGTGGTAGGAGCATCTTACACCATAGAAGAGCACTCCCCTTCAGTTGAAAGACTGCCATGAGGACATTCATGTTGGAGGTATAATTGCGAAGTACGAAGCACATCGCCATGTTCTCCAACCATGCCTCAGTGGTTGCGTCGTCCATGGCACAAAAGAAGTCGGGAAATTTACCCTTCTCGAGTTCACAGTGAATGCTACCAGTACCGACCAAAGTGCGCGGTGGAACCTCAATGGGTGTCGGTGCCCTGGCCTCATCTCTGTCCAAACGACTGATCAATGCCTCATACATGCGTTGAAAATATATCATCATTCTGACTACATCACCAACTGCTATCTGCTCCTATCCGAGAACCTTCTTGTCTCCCTGGGGGTTAGACTCATCAGGCGTGGATGCTACTGGAGGCGTCGCACCTCCTACCCTAGCACCCCATCATTTGCCTCTGCGACGTCCTCTAACCATGATCACCTGTACGCACACAAGTCAACTCAATTAGTGACATTATAATCAAATCTTGTCAATGAAAGATGTAGCGATCCCAAGTCGCGGGTTGAAACTCGCTCTGATACCACATGTAACAAATGTCCCAATTCGCCACGACAACAAGCCTCACATAACAAGTGCGATTTTTAAAATTTTTTTTTTGTGTGTGTAGGAAGATAATGATGGCATTTCACTTAACATCTCAACACGATGACGGACACAACACATGCAACTCACACAATAACAACATAACGGCCTAACATAAAATCACATCAAGCACCTGGAAGCAATGTACGATGTTCAACCGATGAAGAATAAGAATGACCACCCGCTCGTCTTACCCTGCAATGGTTAGGACCTCCAGGACACATAATAAATACTCAAGCCAAGGTTCCCATCGATTTTGACCATTTAAGGTCTCAAGAATGGCGATTGTTCTGAGAAACAAGGAGGTATCTACATCCCGCCCAACACAAGCAAACCAAGCCTACTAAGCTAAGAACAATCATCCTAACAACTCAAAATTAATTACACAAGTAACTAGAACCCTTACAGTGAGGAACCAAGCACATTAAATGTTTACAACCAAGTACAAACGTTAATTAAAAGGAACCAAAACCCCCTCAATGGGAAGTGCAAGATAAAAATGACTTCGTCAATACCTCAATCAATCGTCGAGTCAAGCTAGTCAATAATTACAGTCTATTTTAATCGTCTGTTACGAGCCCAACTTAGCATGTCTAAAATGCAATATGACAATAAGGTACAATCTAAATTAGTCTTAAAACCAATCCATTTGCGAAATTTTAAATTAAAAATTGTCATCAAGGTACCCTCTAAATCAACGTTAGATAGACATCAATAAGCAAGTCTGAAATTTGACTTGGATAATAATTAAACATATAATTAATCCGTAATTATAGTCTAACTAGATTGTCTAAATTATGATTTAGCCATTAATTTACAATCAATAGACATTAAATGCAACCAGTCTAGCAAAGTTAAAATATGAAATCACATCTTTACTACCCAATCAAATTAAATCATTAACACAACCTACAGGGTTACATCTATTTTAATCCAAATCTCCATCTAACTAGCCATTAATCTTGATAACCATAGCAACCATCTTAAACTAGAATGCTACCATTAAAATGAATAATGAAGCGAATAACAAAAAAATTATCATAAAGAAAATAACAAGGCATTTAATAACATGGCATTTAATAATAAATAACTGGGCATTTAATGTAAAGAAAATAACAAGGCATTTAATAACATGGCATTTAATAATAAATAACTAGGCATTTAACGTAAAGCAAATAACAAGGAATTAAAAAATAATAAAGAAATTAATAAGGCATTAATAATATTCACTGCTAGGTAAAAGTAAAGGTAAAGACTGAGGGCAGGGGAAAAATTCAAGCAAAATTGTTGAGTCATTAGCTAGTTGTCTAAGCTAAATTTAGGCATAGGTTACAAGATCCGTCAGCAATTTAGGCAACAAACTTATGAGATTGAAAAAGTACAAATGCAAATTAGTCTACAACAATAATTCACCATTAATAATACTTGCCATTAGAGATTAGTTGTGCAAGGTTTGGAAGGTATTTATGAAGTCTACATTGCTTGGTCCCTATCCCGACACAATATGGTCCATCTTGTGTACTAGTTGTAGTTTCCAACAATGTAATCTTGTTCCTTGACCACATCCATAAAATAGTCCCAAGTGGGCTCAACCCAAAATATTCTAGACTCCTATGTGGATATTTTCTCAGAGTAATTTTCCAACCAATGTTGGACATGGGGAACAACCTTTAGGAGTGAAAACTTCATATTTTCCTTATTGGAAAAATTGTGGAAAAATAAATAATGTTCTAGTATATTTAGCAACTTCTCCAAGGCATTCACATATATATGACCTTCAAATATGAGAATATTAAAATTAACATGGACGGTTGATGGGATTTCATATTTTTGAGACTCACAATAGTCCCTTTCATCATTTCGAAGTTCGAGACTTCGTGATGGTGGAGTTTCTGCTTGCTATGTAAAAACCCCAAAATAGAAAGTTTTGATGTGACGTAAACCTGCTGACGTCACATGTGGATTGACACATGTCAAATAGATGCCACATGTCACTCTAATTTGTGACATACATGTGCCTGAAATGTTGAATCAACTTGACACTTGTCATTGCCCGATTGTGCCACGTGTCCTTAGAAGACGTGGTTTGTTGACGTGGTTTGTTGATGTGTATGGTTCAGGATTTCGAGGTTTGCTACTTCAAAGGTTAAAGTTCCTTTGATCTTTGATTTCCCACTCTGCGAAACTCCAAAATGGAGTCTTTGACATGATCTGATCTTTCTCATTTTTCGATTTCATCATTCTTGTCATGTGTGTCCTTGACACCTCCAACTCCCGATATCCGAAACTCCGAAATGGAGATTAAGTCATGGTTTCGCATTTAGCGATTTCATCATTCTTGTCGTGAGTGTCCTTGACACCTCCAAATCCTAGTATCCGAAACTCTGAAATAGAGATTAAGTCGTGGTTTCGCATTTCACGATTTTCTACCGTGATTTGCTTCCTTGACTCCTCGAGTTTATGGTTCTAATCTTGCCATGCGATCATCATTGCGTTGTTGGTCTTGCCACTTTCTCTTGTTCATCATTGTCAGGCTGAGCTTGCCATCAATGACAAAAAAATACTCTGCCTTCTGTCTGCCTGTAATAAATATGGAAACACTATCTTCAAAAACCCAATTGTAAAATTGAAATATGTCTTCAATTCTTCCACTTATAGTAGGATTTCCTTTTTCTTGTCCATTGATGAGTTCAAGTTTTCAACAAAATCTAGCCAACCAAAGCTTGAGTTTGTCCTTTTCTCCTACAACTCTACCCACAACTTCAACTCTAGAGCTTCCTTCTTTAACCTAATACGAAGGGGGGCTCAATCCCTTGTAAAATCTAAATCCCCAATAATCAATATAACCTAAACTAAACTAGGGAAAAATAGGTCTTTACTATAAACCTATGGAACAACGAGTCTTTACTTGGTCTCATTGCATATTACAAATCAACAAACCCATAAACACACAAGACCACTATATTGCGAAAAATTATTTCCGTTAACATCATTAACATCGGAATACTAACGCACAGATGCGAAACAACATTTTTAAGTATTAAGGAACTGAAAAAACAATAATCTGCTTCCAAAGTTCTACTATGCAAGAGGACAGTGGAACATATTTTCAGTGTGACAGGTGATCTATGCACCTAGTCATACTTTTCGTTTTCTTTAAAAGATCTATGGGCACTAATTCACAAACTTTCAATTTACAATTCATGCATTAGATGTTGTTCTCCAATGAAATTATGGCAACTTCTTTCCATTAACATCGTCAGAACATTAACATATAATACAAACGACACATCGTTTGAAATTATGGAAAATTATCTATGTTCAAATCACTGACGTCTGAACATTAACGTATAGATCCTGAACACTGTTGACCTTGCTCCATGCCCATTGGATGACCGAATCTGCATGGGAGATAACATCGGGCCCCAAACTCACATTGTTTGAAATTTTTAATTGTGAAGTAACGGATAAAACCTTGATATATTTCGAAAGTTTTATTTCGCACGACTGTGGAACATTTTGACTTCATTGAAAGTGTCGGTGCACCTATTTTTTAAAAGGTGTCGCTAAATGTTTTATTTTTTACGTTTTTTTTTATATAATTCGGCGATGTAAATATGGACAAAATCGTTATTTTTTGTTGTTTAAATTGCATTTTTGGCTACATATATGGATTCAGTGTGCTGAAAAGAAAATCTCAGAGGCATTTGGATTATACAAACTTAGCCACTCAAATCTGAATATCCAACCATTCACAACCAAATTTCGAGCAAAATCAAACGAAAAAAATGACGGAAAAACTACCAAAATGTAAAACGTTTAGAATAATATGCCCCTTAAAAGGAAAGTATCCAAGCACACTAAATCACCGACCTTCAATATACTTTGGAGAATTTAATTTTATATTCCATGTGGGTTCTTTTTCTATTTTCTTTCTGGGTTATTACTCTTGTTGATAGGCTCGTATATAGCGATGATTTCTCCATTTACTACATATTAATCCATGCATTGACCAAAAACTTATATGGTTTTCTAATGTCACACTTTAGCAATAGATTTTTTTTTTTTATTTCAATTATTTAAAATCCTTTATGGCAAGATCCCATTGGCTATTCAAACGAACCTCTTATTGCCGATCTGACAATGGTTCATAAATGGGGACATATGGTCTAATTTCATTATTTGGAAGTAACCTCTGCTACATCAATTTTCGAGCTCAATAGGCATCTTGACATGTCACTGCAGTCGATGCACTACAGATCAGATCCCTTGTCAGTATCCTCCTATTTTCATTCAGCAGTCGATGGCTGTCACTGTAGTGGATGACTCATCGTGGCCATTGAAATATAGCTTGCAGGACGTGATGCGTGTTGAGGATGCCCAGAAGCCACCGTACATAGCTTGAAAGATAGCTTCTTTCGTCGGGGGCTATGATGCGTGCTGACTCTCGAGGATGCCCAGAAGCCACTGTACATAGCTAGGGTGGAGAGGATAGAAGTCCATTTTCAGGGAAGCCTTGTAAAGTTCTATGTGTGGTGGTATTATCAGTGGGAGGAGTCTATAGGAGATCACCGCCAATTCCACGTCGTAAATGAGCTCTTCCTTTCGGATCAATTCGACGAGAAGAGCGTTGATACAATTGAGGGAAAATACAGTTGCATAATTTCAAGAACTACACTAAACTAAACAACGTTGGCTCTGAATAATATTTCTGCTTCTTTGAATACAATGCTGCAACAGGAGGGTTCACTCCCGATAGGATGGCCATGTAAGTCAGCTAGATCTGCTGTGAAATTTTCTCTTTCTTTTTCGCCTCCCGGGGTTTCGATGTGCCAACCTCCGAGATGTGTCTTTAATGAAATGTCTTATGTCTATATTTTTCTTGCAGGCACTGCAAATGTGAAATCTTGTACAACCCTGATGTCTTAAAGGCTCAATTTGAAGCATGCAAGGATTGGTAGGTTATGTATCTTCTTTGTTTTCTCATTTGATTTTCTGCCCAAATTTTACTCTCACGATAGATGGCTAGCTCACGATACAACTTCATGTTACATTGCATGAGTTACCACGTCCAACATTGAACGTGGTTGAAAAGTGAGGCATTGCGGCCTCCATTAATGAGTAATAGTTGTGCTAACTAAAGTCAACAATAATATATTTTAAAGCATAATGGAAGCACTGGAATGTTTGGATAATGTCGGGAACCCTTAGTTTAAAGAGGTTTCAAACTCAAGATCATGTCTGAAAGTTAATAAGAAACAATGAGAAACATGCTAATCTCAAACACTATAGTGAGACTTACTTTTGGCTCCATACCCAATAGCCCTTCTTTCCAATGCATGCTTTTACATTAATCTCACGTTGGCAAGTGGTTGATGTTTATTTACTACGTGGATACCCAAGTCACTTATTTGAGATCTGAATTTTATCGTGGAACAAGAAAACCCACCTTTTTTGATGTTCCAGGTTTGTAAGATGCATATTCTCCACGTGAGTTTGAGTTCAAACTAGTAGTTCCTAATGGTATCACAAATATAAGTTAAACGGTCTTCAAAACTGAACGAGGTTCTATTTTTTCCATTTTTCCACAAGAGCAAAACCACTTTCATTTTGTCTACATTGCTACAACTCCACATATAGTCATAAGTGTTTAAATTTTTACCAATTACATGGATATCTTGTTAACCCATATCCACAATCATCATATCTTTCATATCTTTCATATCTTGCTAACCCATATCTATCTTTCATCGATACCACATTGAAGAGCTTATTCAAAGGTGGCGTTGTTTTCTCTTTTGTTTTATAAATATTTTTATCTAAGTGTCAAATCACGGTAGTTTACTACCCGGAAGATATCTTGTTTTTTTTTTCATTTTTGTTTCTATAAATAATTTTTTATTTTGTCAAAATATTAGTGAATTCTTTTGTTTTCTCCTTCATTTTATTAATTTATTGACGTATATAAGTGAAATATATTAGGAAAAATAAGACTCTTTATGTGAAATATATAAGTGAAATATATTAAAATATCCTTATAGATAATATTTTCATATCCACATTTATTCAAATAATCTATAAATTTCATATTCTTACTACAAATTCATTTAAATAACATTTTCATTTTATTTCTATGAATGTAATTGTACATACCATTAACAACATATTACTCTCTTGCATTGTTTCATGTATTCAAACTTTCTCATTGTTTTCATGTATTGAGACTTCCTCTTGGATTTGCTACCATGTAGCCTTAGCCTTGTTATTCAAGACTTGAAAAAGCAAAGTGCATAAAGGAATATTATTTACGAGGGTCTCGGAATTTATATTATGTTAAATCCACAATCTGAAGAATAATATGTCGTTTCTGTCGTTACTGCAACTTCAATTGCATATAAGCATGTTGCAGCATTCTTCCTCTTTAATTTATTTCCCGTGGGAAGGAAGCTGATAGAGGTATTTGAATATGATATTTTAAAAGCTTCCTTCTTACAATCTGCACATGAAATGAAAGAAAAGGTGGGTTTGTACTTTACCGAATCCTGCTGTCATTTAGTTTTTTGTTGTTGTGATTCATTGTCGTCAATAGTGTTAGCAACTATTATTATATGCTAGTTAACAAACCTAATCTTTTGATTTTCCAAGAAAATATAATGCACACTGTGTGGAATGGAACCGATATTTACTTTTCTTTTTATATTGTGCTTGGGAAAGAGATGTCACTCATTCCATGTCCATGATTTTTATATTCCACGTCCAACCGACATCAACTGGGTTAGGCCAATCATCCATATTGAATCATATAAAGAAGAGATATCGGTAATATGGATTCAATTACAGGAGGCCTTCCTGCGATTAAAACATCTGAAAATATTCTAATTCCCACCTTAGTATCTCTATGACATATTCTTTAGTCTCACCAACGTAAAATAATTGCCCAAGTAGGCTTTGGGGAATAAATCTAATTCAATCAATCCCTTCTGAGGCAGGCATATTCAACCTTTTTTAATTGACAACTCTTATGAATTTCATAAATACATTAAATAGATAAAACATACAGCTTAGGAATAGAAATTTCCAACATGGAAAGTCAAACTCCAACAATATCTCAAGTTACAAGTGATGGGTATATCGGTTCTTTTTAGTAGCTATCTCCTAAAAAGCAAGATGGATTATGAAAAAAACACAGTATAATTAGAACGAGAATACTTTAAAAAACTAAACGGTTTCAATGCCAAAATTGCTCTACGAGATTAACGGGCACCTTCTCTTTCGAAATGAATGTGAATTAAATTAGATCAAATTTCCACTATGTCATCAAATCTAATCACCGACACCTTGGTGCAAGACTCCCTACCATCATAGTTAGTGATGGAACAAATTTCTCACAAAGTGACTTTCTAGCTAATTACTTGTTGACCCGATATTAATATAGTATTATTATTTCATCTCTTGGGGCTCTGGGCTGAGGGGGAACTGTGTTCGTTCTGGAAGGAAAAATCCAATAGTGACATTCTCCTAGAGTCATGTAGCAGCTTGACGTCTTATGGCTGACATGTCACAGAGTGCCACATGTCCCTTTCTACATGGATACCACATGTCATCTATGTTGCTTGTCACATGTCCATGACAGTTTCCATGGGTCTCTGGTACTTCAAGATTCTCATTATCCCATGGTCCCTCCATACCCGTACATTTATTCCCAACCAGGGAGAAAACTACAGCATACATGTAACACTTGTTGAATACAATGCATTAGAAAAAACATATTTGAATTAACAAAAGATAGAAAAAACATATTTGAATTAACAAACTAGCAACCACATTTATGTAAAGTGGTTGATATATATGGATCGGCCCATTTTCACTTTTAAATCATTTTCCCACTTTTTTAAATTAATGACGCCAATATGCGCATATCAACCACTTTATAAAAGTAATGATTGTTAATTCCATAGTGACATGCATCATACAACCATGAACATATTTTGATACAATTTAAATGTAATATTTAAATATTATTTAGTAATTGTAATTATTATTTAAGAAAATAAAATAATTAAAAATTTAGTTAATATTTATATAGAATTAAATAATTTAATAATAATACTTAAATAATAATAAATAATTTAATTATTAAATAATAGTAAATTATTATTTCTTTATAAAAATATTAAACAATAAATAGAATTGTAGAAATTGATTGTTTAATTATAGAAAATTAATTAATTAGAAATTATATAATAATATTTATTAATTAATAATAATTAAATTATTGATTCTGATTGATTATAGATAATAAAATTAATATTAAATAAAAGTATTTATAAATTAGAAAATAATATATGAAAAATAAAATTAATAAAAATAAATACATTATTAATAATACAATAATAATGAAAATACATTTATATATTATAAAATTAATTTATAAAAATAAGTAAATGACAAAGTATTTAATAAAATTAATAAAACAAAATAATAAAGTGTACCATATAATAATGAAAGTAATAAATATGGGACATTGTTAAAACAATTATATATAGTAAGGAAAACAACATTAATGTGTAAATGCATAATGTGAATTAATATCTTAATGTGAATTAATTAATATGTTAGTTAATATTAAAAATATTAAATAATAACTAAAATTATTAAAATATTTGAATTATCAAAATTAATTGATTAATTATTAATAGTATTATTTATTAATTAATAATAATGAGTATTAATTCTAGATTGATTATAACTAATAAAGTAATGTTCCAAACAAATTTATAAATTAAAAATATATATGAAAATAAAAAAAATAACAAAATAAATACATTATTAAAATAATACATTAATAAGTCCCCGAGGTGTAGGGCAGTAGGAATTCGCGGCGGGTGTGTTAATTAAAGCCACTCTTTGTGATGTTAAAAGTCAACAGGTTGAGAGGCACAGGGGACAAAAAAAATCAACCATGTTGGGGTTGGTGTGGCTTTCAATGAGTCACGATCCCAGGAATTGATTTTGGCAGTGATTTTGTGTGGCTTAGATACTTTGATTAAAAGGTTTCTCAACTACAGTTAATGTGAGGTCACGCACAAATTAACAAACAAAAAAATAATACATTAATAGCAGAAAATTAATTTATATGTTATAAATTAATTTAGAAAAATAAAATAGTAAATAACAAATTATTTAATAGGATTTAATAAAAATAAAAATAATAAATTATATATTTAGTAATAAGGTATAAAAAAAATAAAGACATTCTTAAGATAATACATTAATAATGGGTATTTAATAATTAAAGGAGGGACAACATAATAATGTATAAATACATTGATGTAATTAATTAATTAATGCTTTTAATGAAATGCATAAACAAAGTGTCAATATATTAATGTATAACCTAAAATAATATATTAATGTGTATGTAAATAATAAATATATTAAGAGTTGAATTTATTAATAAAATATAATTAATGAGACTCAAAATTATTAAAATTAGTCAATTATTATTGTAAAACATATATACATTAATAAAGTGTAGAATTTCAAAATACAATAATACATAGCATTAATAAAGTATTTACATTGATAAAATATTAATAATGCATGAATAAAATAAAAATACATTATAAGAAAACACATTAATATATTTACACATTGTAACATACATAAGTAAAATTGAAGACCATTTTTTTTTATATATAAAAAATACAAAATACATTAATGTGTTATTATTATATATTATAAAACAATGTACTACAATACATTAATGTGTTGATGGGTTAATGTATTAATAAGTTAATGTGTTTAATGCATTAATACATTAATGTAAATAAATTATTAAAATAAATTAATGCATTAATGTGTTAATGTATTTTATACATTAGTACATTAATGTATTATGCATTAAATACATTAATAGGTAATGTATTAATGCATTAAGGCAGTGTACTATAATGTATTTATTATTTAATATATTGTTAATGTATTTAATGCATTAATGTATTAAATACATTAATGTGTTTAATGTATTAATACATTAAATACATTAATGTGTTAATATATTTAATACATTAACGTCATGCATTATTAATGTATTTAATACATTAGCAATCTATTAAATACATTATTAATGTATTTAATACATTAAACACATTAACACATTAAATACATTATTAATGTATTTAATAAATTAGCAAATATTAAATACATTATTATGTTAATGTGGTAATACATTAATGGTCTATCATTAATGTATTAGTAAATTAAATACATTAATGTATTAGTGTGTTCATCTGAGTAATGTGTCATTAATGTATTAAATATTTTTTGTCACATTGTGGCGTTCGAAGATGTTCATCACATGTGATGTGTGTTCATCATATGGTGCAGGTCACATAAGCTTGGTTTGGGAAATGTTCATCATAATCGATGTTAGTCACAATGCAATGGAAATGTTAAACATTAATGCAAATGGAAATGTTAGTCCTGTGTGGGATCTATGGAATCATGTTATACATTTTAGAGAATGATTTATATACTTTTCTAAGGACATTGATAACAAAGGAAAATGCTAGATCACATTGTGGCGATGGGAATGTTAGATCACAATGTGACATACTTAGGAAATGTTCGTCTCATTGTGATGATGGGAAACGTTAGTCACAATGTGACATTGGGACATGAATGCGTCACGATGCGGCGTTGGGAAGGAATGTTCATCATAATGCAATGTTAGTCACAAATGCAATGAAATGTTCATCATAATGCAATGGAAATGTTAGTCATAGTGGATGTATGGAATCATGTTATACATTTTAGACAATGAAGTTTATACTTTTCCTAAGGAACGTGATAACAAAGGGGAAATCTTTCGTCACATTGCAGTGATGGAAAACGTTAGTCATAGTCGACATAGGGAAATGGTGGTCACATTGTGACATTTGGAAATGTTATCACATACTGTCTGACAGCAGAAATTTTCATCATAATACAATGTTTGGAAACACTTGACATAGAGTAGAATCATCTTTAGCACTGCGACGTTGGGAGAATGGTCGTTAGATTGTGGCGTTAAGAATTTTTGTCATATTGCGACATACGAAAATGTTCATCACATCATTGCGATATTAGGAAATGTTCGTCAGAGTGGGACCTTTGGAAATGGTAGTCACAATGAGAGACGATGGGAAACGTTCGTCACAATGCGACATAGGGAAATGGTCGTCACATTGTAACATTGGGAAATGTTCATCACAATGCGACGCAGGGAAATTTTCATCATAATACAATGTTTGGAAACACTTGACATAGTGTATAATCATCTTTTACTTTTGCGACGTTGGGAAAATGGTCGTTAGATTGTGGTGTCAAGAATTTTTTGTCATATTGCGACATACGAAAATGTTCATCACATCGTGACATTGGGAAATGTTCGTCAGAGTGGGACCTTTGGAAATGTTAGTCACAATGAGATGTATGGAATCATGTTTTACTTTTTAGACAATGATTTATATTTTTCCTAAAGACATTGATAACAAAAGGGAAATTTTCGTCACACTGCGACAATGGGAAACATTCGCCACAATGCGACATTGAGAAATGGTCGTCACGTTGCGACGTTGGGAAATGTTCTTCACAATGCGACATAGAGAAATGTTCATCATAATGCAATGTTAGTCACAATGCAATGGAAATGTTCATCATAATACAATGGAAATGTTAGTCACAATGAGATGTATGGAATCATGTTTTACTTTTTAGACAATGATTTGTATTTTTCCTAAGGACATTGATAACAAAAGGGAAATGTTTGTCACATTGTGACGATGTTGAACATTTGTCACAATGTGACATTGGGAAATGGTCGTCACATTGTGACGTTGTGAAATGTTCATCACTATGCGATGTAGGGAAATGTTCATCATAATGGTCGTCACAATGCGATGTAGGGAAATGTTCATCATAAGGGTTATGCTTGTCACATTACAACGTTAAGGAATGGTCGTCTCATTGCAATGTTGCACTATTTTTGTCACATTGCGAAATTAGGTTGTTTATGTCACATTGGGACAATGGGCTATGTTTGTCATATTACGAAATTTACAAATGTTTCTCACATTATGCCATTAGGATATTTGTGTCACATTGCGACGAGGAGGCATATATTTTTCATATTGCGACATTTCAAAATGTTTCACAAATTATGATGTTAGGATATTTGTTTCACATCACATTGCGACAATAGTAAATTTTTGTCACTTTGCGACGACGAAGCTATGTTTGTTACATTCTGGAAATAGGGCTAGGTTCATAACCTTTGTATATTACTATGATCTGGGCATGATCAATTCACATGGAGTGAGCTTTGTTTCTTATGTGTTGTTTATGTATTTGGGAAATGGTCGTCACAATGCGACCTAGGGAAATGTTCATCATAATGCAATGTTAGTTACAATACAATGGAAATATTCATCATAATGCAATGAAAATGTTGGTCACAATGAGATGTATGGAATCATGTTTGACTTTTTAGACAATGATTTAAATTTTTCCTAAGGACATTCATAACTAAACGGAAATGTTCGTCACATTGTGACGATGAGAAACGTTCGTCACATTGTGACATTGGGAAATGGTCGTCACATTGTGACGTTGGGAAATGTTCGTCACAATGCGACATAGGAAAATGTTCATCATAATGCAATGTTAGTCACAATGCAATGGAAATGTTCATCATAATGCAATGGAAATGTTAGTAACA
>SNQJ01S0191627.1:7360-17994 GCA_010110895.2 Picea sitchensis
ATGTGAAGGGTTAACAAAAAACAAGGGCGGCTCCAACACCATCTAAGACTATAAAGGATCTCATTTGTATGGGGAACACTCACGATGGATGTCAGACTACAAAGGGTGCTAAATTGGGTTTACCCATCATAGAGAGGCTCTAACATTGGACAAGTGTTAAAGTAGGTGTCAAAGTACCAATGTCCAACCAAGCTGGACCCTAAGGTGATTGAATTGGAAAAAAGGTTTAAATATGAATATGTGGAGGGAAATATTAAACCTATATGATGGCTTAGACAAATACTTATACAAGTCCATGAAAAGAAGGTGAATGATCTTGAATCCAAATGATAATGTGTTCAAATTCCTACACCCAAGAAACAATGACAACCATGTAAAGAAGAGAAAAAACATAAATCCAACTGTGAAAATGGTGCTAAGGGTTAGGAAATAGAGAAGTATGAGGTCCCCATATTGTGGATCATTGGAGAATGAAAGGAACAATTTCTCATTAGTGGGTGATTCATTGCCATGGTGTTCCTAAAAAGTGGTGGAAAACTCTACAATGCATTCAAATAAGGTTATGACCTTCTTGGCTTTCACAATGGAAAACTCTACTTTTCTCGAGCCTGATAGTGTACCTTATGAGTAATATTAATATTAACATTATAGAAGGCCTTAGGGAATGTTGAAATTAATTGTTCATTCATTATATGCAATATATTGGTCATTATCTTTACATTGGATTCCACTAATATTAGATACTATTATAGACTTCTAGGATGTGGACACAAGCGTGGCAAGAGAGACGATTATGTCACAAACGTGGCAAGAGATACGACTAGGTGGAAAACGTGGCAAGAGAGACGGAAACGTAGCAAGAGCGACGTTAACGTGGCAAGAGAGACGTCAACGTGGCAATACCGACGTTATCGGGCAATATGATTTTTTTTTTAATTTCCTCTATTTTTCGACAGTATGGACAATTTTGTCCATAACGCCGCAAATATACCGAAATTTTTACAATATGTACTAGTGAAAGAACCAATCAAGATTTGAGAACAGTTCAAAAATATTGAATGACATTCTTAATATTCAAATATCACCAAACGATAAGACAAGACTGGGATATGATCAAGATTCAACCTCTACAAAACATAAGATTTCCAAACAACCAATTATTTATGTAGATTCTCGTAGAAGCCCCTTAAAAGGGGAAGATAACAAGGGGAAGATGGTACCATTAAAGAGTGTTCCTAATAAACAAAAATCAACACCCCCTACAAAAGAAAAAGAAGACAAAAATAATACAGTGACCGAAAGGAATCCCCCTAATAGATATCAACATATCTTCCTTGGATATTCCTACTCTTGCAACAATTTTGGACGTAAAGCAGTACATTGTAAATCCTATAGAAATTAAAATCCTAAAAATGTCCAAAGATATAAGAACAACAAGAATAATGTAGAGAAAAGAAACTATAATTGATTCTCTCCTTTACAAGATTACAATGTTGAATGTCACAAGTGAAACAATTATGGTCATAAAGCAAGTGAATGTAGATTGCCAATGCAATCCTTGAAGACAAGCATTCCCAACAATAAAGATAAAGATATATGGAAAGAAAAAAATATGGAAGAAAAGGTAACAAAATGTAAAGTAGCACTGTATGCCAAGAACAAAAAGTGTCAATGGTATATTGACAGTGGATGCTCTAAGCATATGTCAGGAGATAAAAGAAAATTTATCAATCTAACAAAGAAGGAAAAAGGAAGTGTCACATTTGGAGATAATGTATCTGCCAAAATACTTGGAAAAGGCACAGTCACTTTGGGAAACAAGAAGAATAAACAAGAAAATGTGCTACCAGTTGAAAATATGAAGGCTAATCTTTGAAGTGTAATCCAAACTTGTGATCAAGGACATATACTCATTTTTTACTCCTAGGAATGCGAAATCGGGAAGGAAGGATAAGGAAAATTAGTAGCTATTGCACCAAGAACCTCAAGTAAAGCATATATTTTAGATATTAAATAATAAGAAGAAGAATGCTACACGAGTCAAGTAGATGAAAGTTGGATGTGGCACAAAAGAATGGGACACTTGAGATTTGAAAATATGATCAAATGTAGTATAAAGGAAGCAGTGAAGGACATGAAAAAGATTATAAAACCTTCTGACCCTATTTGTAAGAATTTCCAACTTGGGAAGCAAATGAAAGTCAGATTCAAGAAAAAAGAACACTCTACATCAAGACACTTGGGGCTTTTTCACACTGACCTTTGTGGACCCACTAGGACTAGAAGTACATAAGGGGAACATTACTTCATGTTACTATACAAGGATGACCTGGGTATACTTCCTCAGAGAAAAAACAGAGGCATTTGAAAATTTTAAGGCATTCAAAGCTTATGTGGAGAATGAGACAAATCTCAAGATCAAATGTTTGAGATCAGAAAATGGAGGGGAATTTACCTCTAACGAATTGAATATTTTTTTGTGAATATCATGGAATCAAGAGACAATTTTCAGCTCCAATAAATCCTCAACAGAATGGAGTTGTTGAAAGGAAAAATAGAACTGTTCAATAGGCTGCAAGAACAATGTTGAATGAAGCCAAACTTCCAGATAAGTTTTGGAGAGATGCGGTATATACAAAAATTCACATACTCAAATGATCACAACTTAGAGTTAACCATGACAAGACACCTTATGAGCTATGGTTTGGCAGACCAGTATCAGTCAAACACTTCAGAGTCTTTGGGAGCAAATGCTATATTAAGAGGCATGATGATAACCTAGGAAAATTTGATTCCAGATCAGATGAGAGGATATTTATTGGTTACTCACCAAACAAAAAGGTTTACATATGCTACAATCTAATATTGCACAAAATAGTGGAAAGTGAAAATGTAAAAGTAGATGATCTAAAATTGAGAAAAATCAAATCTCAAGATAAATAAAAAACTGATGAATGGAGAAGAACTAGTGATGATGAAGAAGATGGTGAATCACATGATGAAGAAGATGGTGAATCACAAAATGAAGAAGATGTTGAAGAACTACAAGGGAATTAACCACAAACTAATGAAGAAAATGATGAGCAAGAAACACTCTTGCCAAAATCTCCTTCAAAAATATTTCAAAAGAATCACCCTAAAAGCCAAATAATAGGGGATAAAAGTGCAGGAGTAGAAATTAGAAGAAAAATTACATTTGAATGAGAAAATCAAATGATTTCTCTGGTAGAACCCAAATCATTTTTATAAGCCAACAAGAATGAATATTGGATAAAATAATGAATGAAGAACTTGACCAAATAGAGAAAAATCAGACTTGGGAATTGGTCCCAAGACCAGAAGACAAAAATGTGATACCGAGAAAATGGATTTTAAATAATAAACTTAATGAAAACGGACAGATTATAAACAATAAATCCAAATTAGTATGCCAGGGATATGCCCAAGTTGAATGAATTGACTTTGAGGAGACATTTACCCCAGTGGCAAGATTAGAAGCTATCAGAATTTTGTTGGCATTTGCATGCTTCAAAAACTTCAAAATCTATCAGATGGATGTCAAATCAATACTTCTAAATGGAACCTTAGAGGAAGAAGTCTATTTAGAACAACCTGAAGGATTTAAGTTGACAGAAAATCTGGATTATGTATGTAAACGAAAAAAGGATTTGTATGGTCTTAAACAAGCTCCCAGAGCATGGTTCTCAAGGATTGATAACTATCTACAACAACAAGAATACAATAGAGGGACTACTCACAACAACCTATATATTAAAATTGAAGAACAAAATATGATTGTTGTTGTGGTATATGTGGATGATATCATTTTTGGAAGTAATTTGACTATACTGAGCAAACAATTTGCTACAGAAATGCAGAAAGAATTTGAGATGTCTATGCTTGGTGAACTAACATTCTTCTTGGGTTTACAAGTTACTCAAACAGACAAAGGGATATTCATATCCAAAACCAGATATATCAAATAAATGCTAAAGAAATTTCAAATGGAAGATTTCAAACCTATGAGCACTCCCATTGTTACAAGATGAAAACTAAGCTTAGATGATGATTCACCAAAAGTAGACCAAATCACATACAGATCAATGGTTGGTATCTTGTTATATGCAACAACAACAACACCTGATATCATACAATTTGTAGGACTAATAGGTAGATTTCAATCTACACCTAAAGAGACTCATTTGAAGGCAGTGAAAAGGATATTCAAATATCTAAGAGCTACCTTGTATTTTGGATTATGGTATCCAAAAACAAAATATTTTACATTAAATGCATATACTAATGCAGATTGGGTTGGCAGTGTGGATGATAGGAAGAACACTAGTGGAGGATAATTCTTCCTAGGAAAGTGTCTAGTATCATGGCTAAGTAAGAAGCAAACATCTATATCACTATCAACAACAGAAGATGAATATATTGAAACTGCCACCTACTGCACTCAAGTAATTTGGATGAAACAAACCCTATAAGACCTACACGTAAATTATGATCATCCAATTCTTCTTAACTGTGACAATACCAGTTCCATAAACCTTTCGAATCCTATCATTCACTCAAAAACCAAGCATATCCAATCAAATTTCATTTTTAAAGGGAACAAGTTTCTCAAAAAGTTGTTAAAGTGGAATATGTGGATACTAAAGAAAAAATTGTAGATATATTCACAAAACCTTTACCTAGGAGTACTTTTGAATACCTTTGATCCAGATGGATCTCGATGGCCATCCACCTTTTTCACTGAATCACCATCTTGAGCCTGTGTTTTGATAAACCATGATATTCACCTTTTTGATGGGGAATGGAATGTAATGTCATCTTCATTTGTTAATTAGAGACATCATGTAATGATTTCCTAGTGGTTTTATGTACATGCCTACATCATAGCGTTAATGCAATGGATCCCATTAGAAATCTGTAGTTAAGTGCGCTCAGGATAGAGTAGTACTGGGATGGGTGACAGCCCTGGAAGTCCTAGTATTTTACATGCCTATGGAATTTTATAAACTTAGTCTAATTTATCCCACATGCATCATGGGAATTGTTCTCCTCTCACTCTCTCATATATAATTGAGGTGAAGGAGGCTCTTTAAGCATGCAATGGAGTGTGATGTAAAGCTTCTTGTGAATGAAGCGTAGCCAACATCTCTTTCTTTTTAGAGATAAGATACCCCATTTTTCCAGTTTGTGTTCTACGATGTTTTTCCATCTTATTCAATAATAGAAGTTGGGTTTCACTGTATTTTTGTGTTCTCTTCTATATTTTTGTGTATTTCATTGTTATATCTCGGTTATATTTCTACCTTCATGTCATTCTCAAAATAATCTGGATCAGTGGTATCAGAGTAGTCTGTTCCTTTTAATTTCTCAGAGAAAGTCCCCCACGAGGTCAGGGTGTAGAGATTTGGGTCTCGAGCTAGTTTCGCTTGAGGACAACCACTCTCGCTAGCCCAAGAGACCTCCCATGGCGGAAGAAAAGAGAGATGACAGACCAAAAGATCCTTTCAAGATGATGCTCGAGGAAGCCTTCGTGCGACAAAGGAATGAGATGATAGACAACTTATTTCAGATCCTTTGAAGACTACCAACGGCGATAGCCAAGGCATCTTCAACAAGAAACCATTTCGCAAGTGTGTCACCCTTCAAGGTACAAGTCAATTTTGATATCCCCTTATTTGAAGGCGAGATAGATGCAAATGCTCTAGAAAAATCTTTGAATCTACTAGAAGGTTATTACTCTATCCAAAAAAATTCCGACAGTGAAAAGATCACCTTCTTGCTCATTAAATCCCTTCCCCGTGTCAGAGCTTGGTGGGAAGGTTACTAGGAGAGGTACATTGCGGATGAATCTACACTATTTGGAAGAGAACCCACTTGGGTGGCCTTTGTATATGCCATAAAGGAGGAGTTCTACCCTGTCAGAAATTATGATAAACAATACATGAGATGGATAAATCTACGTCAGAAAAGAGACCAGACGATGCCAGAGTACATCAACATCTTTCATACCTTGCGCTCAAAGCTGGGCATCAAAGACTCTAAGCGACACCTGGTTTTGAAGTATCACAGTGGTCTACACAGGTACATCTAAATAGAGATGGATTTCTTAGACATATCCTCACTGAGAGTTGCTTATCGATATGTAGACAAAATTGAGCAGAAATTCAAGTAGCAGAGTATGTGGGAGAAGCATGGATAGAGCAAGGAAGCCCAACCTCAAGAGAGTCGGTCCCATATGCAAGAAAATAAGGGTAACAAGAAGTATAAGAAAGACACCAAAAAGTGGTGTGAGTTCCACAACAACCCTTGGCACAACACTAATGAATGTCTCTCAATACAGTCCTTGGTGGTCGAGCTCAAAGATAAAGAGTCGAACCTCGGCTTGGACCCTGATTCAAAAAATAATAAAAGGAGACAGATCATTGATGTAGAACCCACTGCTACTATCGCAACTGCAACAATCCAACCAGAAGAGGATCCTAAGGAGGGGGAGCGACTCTTCCATTCACAAATGTGGGTGAAGGGGACCCCACTGCATTTTATTGTTGATAGCGGAAGACAAAAGACCATCAACTTAGTAGAGGTTGTCAAGCAGTTGGATTTTCCAACAACACCACACTCGCAACCATACAACATCGGGTGGCTTCTCCAGGGTCAAGATCTGTGTGTCAGCCAGCAATGTCGCCTGTCCTACAGCGTCAATCCCTTCAAGGATGAGGTATTGTGTGATGTTTCCCCACTAGAAGTATGTGATGTTCTATTAGGTCAGCCATATATGTGGAGGTGTCATGTCATTTATGAGTCTCGACCCCGTAGCGTCATTGTTACTCTGGGGGGTCATCTATACCGGATACCAAAGGTAGTTCCGACTATTGTCCCACCAAAACAATGCCACAAAGTAACCTCTCATACTAAAAATTTTAGCCTCTTCACAATCCGATCAAAAGGTGAATAAAAGGACACTACAACCACTGTAGCCTCATCCCAATACCTTTCTATCCAAAAGAATAAGATTGACAAGATTGTATAAGAGTACCAAGATGTTCTTGTTGCACCTACAAGGGTGCCTCCACACTACCCAGTCAAGCAAGTTTATAACAGAACCCTTCATACTCTTCATGTTGTATCTTCACTGAAAGAGTCCTCCGACACTCAGGTAGATCATGCAGTTATATTGGTTGAATGGATCCAACCCCTCCAGCAACAAGTTCATGACAACCTTCAACAAGCTAAGCATGACAACTTATTTAGCAAGGCAAGCAATGCACCAAGCTTTAGATTTAGCGAAAGTCTCCCCATATCCCAAGGAAACTTGATGCAATGGGGACCATTACTTCCTAAGGGGGGAGGAATGATCCATATGGATCTCGGTGGCCATCCACCTTTTTCACTGAATCACCATCTTAAGCCTTTGGTTTTGATAAACCATGATATTCACCCTTTTGATGGGGAATGGAATGTAATGTCATCTTCATTTTTTAACTACAGACATCATGTAATGATTTCCTAGTGGTTTTATGTACATGCCTACAACATAGAGTTCATGCAACGGATCCCATTAGAACTCTGCAGTTAAGCGCTCTTAGGCTAGAGTAGTACTGTGCATGAGGTGGCTCTCCCTTGGAGGTCAATTTACACTTATCAAAGTTGTCCTGGAAGGAAATCTAGTGTATTGGATGGCTCTTGCATCCATCCCCACTACGGTACTCACAAAAATCCGCCATTTGAATTATAATTTCCTCTAGTCGAGTTGCTCAGACCACTCCCGACAACACCTCTGCAAATGGGAAGCATTGGAAAAACCCAAAAAAAAGGGCGGATGGGGGATCCATAATTTATTTCATTTCATCCAAGCACTTCCGGCCAACTCCCTCTGGAGTGTCCTGACTACACCTGGCATTTGGAATTCTATTATCAAAGATAAGTATCTCTCACAACACACAACTACCATATGGCTCCTATTTGACACGGTTACCACCAAGGCGGCATCACTCTTCTGGAGAAACTTAACCAAATCCAAACAATGGATAACCTGTTGACTTTGTTGGCAGCCAGGATCGGGCCACTCCATTACTCCTGGATGCGATCGCATACTTGGTATGGGCGATGCCACCATACTCCCTCCACAACTGACAACACATCTTCACACAAAAAACATTTGGTATCTGTACCAAGCTAGATATCGTTCCAGTTCGGTTCACTTCCCTTACAGGTGGCTATCCAACGACGCACTTGATCTCAACGCAGAGCTAGCTCCACATTGGAACACCCTTTGCTCGAATTTATCTCACTCGGGTATCCACTTAAACGATTTTGATGATCATCTTTATTAGTCGAGGGGCGATCACTCCGAAAAACTTACAGTCCAGAATGTATACATAGCCATCACAAACACGCTCTCGCACACTAATATCAGAGGCTGGAGAAAACAACTCTGTACCTGGCACCTACCTCCCAAGATAAAATTATTCACTTGGCTCATGACCTCTTACAAATTGAACACTTTGGATATCCTTCAAAGGAAGGGATGGAATGGGCCAAATATTTTCCATCTTTGCCACAATGATGCATAAACTGTGGACCACCTATTCATCAAGTGCCCCTTCTCCAGACATGTTTGGGATAAAATTTCAATTGTGCTAAATCTTAAAACCACTTGGGACAGACCTACTCTCGCTGGCTGTTTTGACTATTGGACCCATAGGGAACAAAAACTAAAGTAGTTTCCATCCCTAGTCTGTTGGTCTATTTGGCTGGCCATGAATAAAAAAAAAATGAAAATGGGACTCCATCTACAAGCTCTGCATCTTACAAAACACTTGGATTATTTAAAAAATGGATTGATATTCACTCTAGAAAGACAAGATTGAAGATTAAAAAGAGGATACTTGACTTAGAGGACACTCCAATAGGTTGGTTCGATGGAGCAGTGCTTTCAAATGGTACTCAGAGCGGCGTTGGAGGATTGATCAAAATCACAAAAATTTCATCCTATAGATGGACCTTTAACTGTGGGTCAGACACCAATACCACCAATACCAGGGAAGAATTATTGGACGCCTAGGCCACTCTCTACTTGGCCTCCAGAATACATATTGAAGCTCTTCATATTCTCGGGGATTCCAGAAAAACTATTGAGTGGTTGAACAACAGGGGCGAACTACAAGCCATCTCCCTTCTGGCTTGGAAGGACAGAATCATACTACTTCTACCCACTTTCAAAAATTTCAGCTTCAAACATATCTATTGTGAACACAACAAATCAACAAATCAACTATCAAAGGCAACACTTCAGAAAAAAGTGAGCATTATAACATACAACCATTGGTTTGATGGACAACTTTTTAAATTAAAATCAATTAATAAATAAAAAGTCAACATTTGTGTTAATTAAATGAAGAGGTGCAATGCTTTATTATTAAAATGACACATTGGTTCATTTGCTCTTTTACAAAAAGACACATTGTTTCAATATCATATACCACTTGAGAGACTATATAAACAAAGAAAAATGGTAAGAAGGAAGGTGTCTCTGCAGTCTACATCGTAATCAAAAGAAAGAGTAGAGTTCAAGAAAGAAACTGTAAACATTTTTATGTAGTGAGGGCGGTAGGGAGGAGCTTGGGAGGATTGCATTCCTATGTAGGTTAAAGTTTGTTTCAAAAGGGAGTTGATGCTTCCTAGAGTTGGTGCTATGAAATAAGGGATTTGGTGCTTCCTAGAGTTGGTGCTCTAAAACCAGGGGATTGGTGTCTCATTGAGTTGGTGCTTAGAAGAAGAGAGATTGGTGTCTCTCGCACAATTGTAATTTGTAATTGTTATTTTTATATTTAAATTTCTGTATTCAATACATTATTTTTTATCAATTGTTATGATTAATTAATTTGTTAATTAATATTTGTTAAAGTTTTTAAGCCCCATATGCGGGTGTCCACCTGGTGAGCTCCTCCAATCCCCTCAGCATGCAACGCGATAACCAAACGTGCTCTACCTCACCCCCTCCGCATGTGTATTAAACAACCTCTCTTTCCGAGACGTCACTCCTTAACTCCTCCCATGGCTCCTGCTCCCCACCTGCATGGCTATTGTACGTTGCAACAGTCCACACACTTTTGAAGGCTGGTAACCTTAATGGCACTTTATTTGACACCCCCTCCTCTTTGCACCTATCTCTCTGCCACCTGCAACCTCTCCAGCCATTCTTCCCTTGTATCCTCCACGAGATGACTCTCTGCTCTCCAAAGGAGGTTTCCCTCTGCTCTTTTCTTTAGGTGGTGGCTCTCCTCCCTCGCAGTGCCCAGAAAGCACAATTCCTCTCTCATGCCTCCCCACAAGTGTGCCATCCCCACCTTGGGGTGAAGTGGTTGCGGTGGGCGAGCTTCCACAGTTCCTCCCCCGCCCCTCCTAGCTAACCAAGACGATTATGACCGCTCGGTTCCAGACTCGCTGCAAGAACTTCTAGATGATTGGGAAGAAGAGGTCTAAGGCTCCCTCCCAAAATCTCATCTTACCTCCAGGCACCGTTTTAGCTATTGGGTGGTAAAAATCCCCCTCGCCAACACCTTCCTCAACCTCTCGGCCATATTTATTCAGAGCCCCCCCCCATCTCACCTCGC
>SNQJ01S0191629.1:0-17962 GCA_010110895.2 Picea sitchensis
ATGATGCCATCTCGCAACTCTATAAAGTGCTCTAGATAGAAGGACATCTTCGGGCCCAGGTTTACCGAAGGTGAGGTCCAAGTGACCTGAGTGTAGAGTCTATAAATGTCGTCTCTGGTAGCTTGATTTAGTACCTGTCTAGTCGGTAAGAGATGGTGCAGTGCATCAGTGGAGAAATTGAATGGGGGGAGGCACTCTAGGGAGATAGTCATCGACTAGAGGAGTCGAGATGCTTCTGAGAACCAACCACGAGCACTGCTTGAGGGGGAAGCCGAAGCATGAGCCTCCGAGGAGCAAAGAGCTAGGTAGGGGTACCGCTCTCTTCCGATGGTAGAATCACGGAAAGATCTAACTCTACGAAGGAAAGAGACTGGGAGAAAATGACCTCAAGGAAGAATGGGTGGATGCCAAACTCTGCCTGGATAAGGAGTTGTGGAACCGTCCGCTTGCAGCGTATGATATGCCTGAGAAGTAGGGTCTGGACTCCCTCCAACCTGGCCCAATCTGTCTGTAACAAGCTTGGTCCCCAGATCTCGGAGCCATAAAGGACTGTGGATTTGATAATTGCCTCCATAAGGTAGAGTTTGGACAAGATGTCCTGAAACTGACCCAAGAAACAATGTCTCTTGATGATTGTCAGGGAACCATACCCTTTATTGATCCTAGGTAGAAGGGCATGTCTCATGCTGAAACAGGGCCCCGTGAACTGTACTCCCAGATAAGTGTATGTTGTGGTGATCTCAATCTCTTCCCCCTTGGTGATCTCATCCACACTAATGTACTTGTATCATATAAATGCAACAAAGTGTTTTAGACCAATAAACAAAAGACAAAACCCTGACTGTAAGATCAAACCATGAGATTGACCTTCAAACCAACAAAAGGATACGGAACGATACACACTTTTAGTAGGTCGTTGAGATGATTTAGGGTAGGAGTCAGGGAAACAAATCTAGGAAGCAAAGAAAAATGCAAAACATTGTTCTAAAAGGGAGTCAATGAACCTCAACTCGGCCTCTGAAAACTCTGCAGTTTTTTACAGTATTGGACAAGGGTCTTGGACAACAAAGAAGAGGTGACAACCAGGCTGGAAACAAGGTCATTGGGCCTTTTTTAAAGTCGATTAGTCTCCAATTTTGAAGTAGATAAAGGATGCATCAAAACGCTCACATAAGAAGTGGTTACACCCAGCCTTGCACATGATTTGATCTATGTGGAAATGGACAGCAAACAAACCCTTGGACAATAGTCAAGGTGGAGGCAACGTCAAGCACATGGAGGGGGTAGTTTCACCTTTTACTCCATCGTTTTGGTGGCTAGGCTGGTTGGAAGCAAAAAAACCTTGCAACGTTACTCAAATGAGGCATCTTGAACCCTTATCCACATACACATGCATTCAGAAATTTCATAATTGGGACAGCAAGTAATCAACACAATGATCGCTCAAGAAAACCTTCCAAGCATGGCTATTAGGGCTGCACAAGAAAGATAGGTCAGATCTGATGTAAAGGCAAATCAAAGCCCTAGGGTTTGATTTTGTAGGTGAATTAAATGAAGACACAAATGGATCAAACCATAAATGCTTACAACAAGATATTTGATGAAGAATGGATAGCATCAATGAAATATATGACAATGAAGCTCAAGGCAATCTAGCATGAGGACAAAAAGGAAAAGTTGATTTTCATTTTTTGGTGGTTGAAGACAATGATAGACCAGTGCCTTTGGAGGGCCATGGGGTCTCTATGTCAAATCAAGGTGAATTCTAGGGTTTAGGATGAGACAATGTTGATGGCACTCAAAGGATTGCCCCTCAAGCATTGCCTAAGGTTAGAAGGTTCCATTCAAGGTTGGATGGGAGGATTGGTCCACGAAGAAGTATCTCCCAGTACTAGCAAGGTGAACTCAAAGGTTGGCCAAGTAAAAGGACAGAGCCCTAAAATGTTCTACCTTAATGCAGTGAAGAATAATTCCGATGATCAAAGGGGGAAGGTTAGAAGATCTTACCTTGAGAGCCCTTCCAAGTGGAGCGTTTTACCCTTCTTTGTCCTTGTAGTAGCCTTTGTCTTCCAACAAACCCTGAAAATTGCTTATATAACCCTTGAAAAGTACTAGCATTCACTCAAGAAAAGAATAGATACACAAAGAACTCCTAAAACAAGTTTTCTCATTAAACTCCAGCAATTTGAAATGAGAGAGGACTCTTCCTTTTATAGGTGAAGAACCTCCTCAAATACAACACAATGTGCTAGCTCAATACCATGAGCTCAAAACCATGGGAAAATACAATAAATCATCTAACAAATCGCTCAAAACCCTCAAAGAACAAAGAGCCTCTAGAATGGTCCAAATACAATGATAAATGCCACATGTGTGGGATAGAGAGAGAATGAAGGAGGTGCGCCCCTAAAAAATAGTGCCCTCGTCCCATCAAAGAGAGAAGAGAGGGGTGAAACATGGTCCAAAGACCTCCAATGTCCACCAACTAACTCTCTCAAGCCAAGGAGTGGTTCAAAGGAGAAATAACAACCTGAAAGTGATGACATCAACCCTCACACGTGTGAGTCGTTCAAGCCAGAAGTCAAGAGAAGTAGCATGTGTGACCACCTCTAGGTGAGCGCTCCTCAAGTAATGAACAATAAATAATGCCACATCATCATAAGGTCTAAATAACCACCTATAACCACCTCCATAATATGTAACCAACCCCTCCAATGCATTAAATACTCTCGTGTGTGGTCCAAGGAGAGATGATAATGCATTAGTGTGAATGCAATGTCCAATTGAGCAAGGAGAATGAATATGAGTGGTCCATGTGGCATGTGTGATGACATGGCATCCTTGTAGGTGGCTCAAAGCATTGTCAATTGTAATGCGGTGACCGCGTATCTAATCTTGATACGAATCCCAAGGAAAATGGTGTGGATCCCAATGGTTGTATATATATGATCATTTATGAGTACATAGATCCCAATGTGATGTCACAGATCTTGAGGCATGGTGCTGCATATCCCAATGCACAAACCCACTTGAAATGATGGGTCTAGCCTCTTATCAGAAGCCGTAGATGGTACTTGAATTTTTAATGCTGATTCAAGCACATGTAGTTTCTTTTCAATTTAGCATGAACTTGAAGACCATAAACGTACGACAACTACATGAGATTCACTTGATAAACCAAGTTCATAAGAAGAATAACCATGCAGAGACACAAGAAGTTATCCTCGGAAGCGCTATTCCAGGGAAAACCCCACAATCCTTTGTTATATTGCCAAAAGAAGATCCACCATCCACCACCAAAATGTAGATGCCAACAATGGTGGCCCTCGAGACAAAACCCTAGTGCACACAAAAGGGTGCTCTATGACCAAGAAACTATGGCGCATAAGAAGTGCGCGCAAATTTCAGATCTCCAAGTGAATGTGTTGAGTGAATATGAGATATGATCCACAATGGGGATGTATCTCTCTAATAAATGCATGAGCTAACTCATCAAATAGATGTGTCTATTGGCACAATATGGCCGACTTGTACAACTCAATAATATAATTGTCTTTCACATAATATTAATTATCTTTGCAGTGGGGCTGACTTGTACCCTTCCTGAAAATACAAATTAGGGTTTCACAATGGTCTTACTCTTGGCAATATAGCAAGGGGTCTCACACACATCCTCTAGTGCTTTGCCACTAGGGACAAGTCCATATGCGCTCAACCACAAGGGACATCACTCTCAAACAGATCAACTCCACTAAATCCATAGAATTAGAACTAGAGGCCATCTCAGTCAAGAGCCATCTCAAGTCCAACTCAACTAAGTCCATAGGAATTCGACAAGAGACCATATCAAGTCATCTCAGCTTTCAGTCTAGAGGAGCATGGAAAGAGACCAACACAAGTCATCTCAACAGAACCAGAGAGGAGTACAACTCACCTATCACATAGTGTTCTCACGAATCATCTCAACTCAGTCTAGAGAGTATGACTCACCTATCCCACATAGGTGTTCTGCAGATCATCTCAACTTTCGGTCGTAGAGGAGTAAGATCTGGAGAATGTCTCATGAAGTTGCAATCATCATGATCCCTCTCTTAGCTAGGAGGCATTCTCCACCGAGGCAAGTCTCTCCGCAGAGAATTTTCGAACTTCATCCCTGCATAGGTTTGGTGGAGACATATACAACTTGCTCGTGTGTAGAAAGATACTGCACATGTATTCTTTCTTCTACACCATATCTTTGATGTAATGGTATTTGATCTCAATGTGTTTTTGATTTATCGTGAAACCGCAGGATTCTCTGAGAGAGTTTCTACGGCTCTGGTTATATAATGGATACTTGATTGAATCCCATCTCATGTCAAAATAGAATGCGCAAGGAGCTTTACGAGAAACCACATACTTCCGCGGTTGCCACACACATAATGCAATGTACTATGCTTCTGTGGTACTTAAGGCTATAGAGCTTTATTTCCTTTTGCACCGGGAAACCATGGCAAATCCCAAACTAAAAAAAACAATCGGATGTGCTATTCCAGTCCACTACGCTCCCCGCCCAATCAGAGTCAATATATCCATGCAACTTCACATCACCACCTGAGAAATATCTCAATCCATATCCAACTGTGCCTTGTAAATATCTCAGCACATGCTTATTTGCTATCCGGTCAGTAATACGTCACCGGCTGAATCATAAAGTGATTGAGTACACTAGCGCATAGCATATACGGTTCGGTGTTAACTAGATACATCAATGATGCAATGGGGTTATGCAGCAAAGATGTTGGTCAATCTCATGCGAATCGAAGATTCTCACTCGGTTTTTTTAGATTCATCACCATCGATGTATCCATGGGCTTGCAATCTGTCATCCCGAATTTCTTCAATATCTCAGCTGTATATTGCCGATAAGGAGAATCTCATGATTCCCCTGCCATACTTCTAGTCCAAGAGTAGTGCATCATACCAAGGTCCTTCATCTGAATTGAAGCCAATGCATGCTTGCATTTAACAATCAGGATTTCTGAACCAGTGAGGAATAAATCATCAAAATATAGGACCAAATCCCGGGCCTCATCACCAACAATGTTGTGATATATGTTGGGATCAACAACACTCTTGTTGAATCCCAAAACTCATCAGAAAGTATCCATCAATTTTTCATACCATTGAGGGTGCGGTTAGTCCATCTGGGGCTTTCTTCTTGCACATGTAGGACTCCTCTCATGTATCCGCGAATCATTTGGTTTGCCCTATGTAAACATTTTCCTCAATCTCTCCATTGAAAGGTTGTCTTCACATCCATCTAATGTAGTCTCAAACCCATGAATGCACTTAGGGAAATAATAATCGTCACCGGATGGAAGTGTATCGAGACCAGCGGGGAGCAAATGTCCCTCATAATCTATTCCCCTCCACCTGAGAGAATATCATAGCCACAAATCTTCGCTTTGTGCGTTCGACACTTCCATCGGCTGCATGTTTAATCTTATAGGATCCACTTAGAAGTCATTACAATCTTCTCTTTTGGGTCTGGTGATATCCACACATCATTCTTCATGATGGTGATACTCTTTGATCATGGCATCTTGCCAAACACAACGACCTAACGCTTCTCCATGACAAGAAGGCTCGGTATCGATGATGTAGTAATAGCTGAAATATAGTTCGAAAATCTATGTGGTCTCTTTCTATCTCAGAATGTAACACAAGGAATTGCATGTCCCTCTACCTCCTAAAGAGTTTGTCAAGCCCAGGTAGGAATTTTATGCCCTACAACAATATATCTGAATATATCAACTAGAGCAACTAGATAATATGGATCAATTTGATCAACTGGAATAATGGTTGTCTCCCTCTGAATTGTTGGAGGGAGAGATGCTCTTCTTTCTTCTTGCTATCAATCTCCATCAGAGATTCCTCTGGATCTTCAAAGGCTATCTCTTCCTCAAAAATGACATCTACCTTAACTTACTCGATTTGTCTCTGACTGGGGATGTAGATCCGGTATGCCTTCGAAGATTCGCTGCTACCCCACAAATGTACCCTTTACTTTGAAGGGTCTAGCTTAGTCCTCTTTTCCTTGGGTGCATGAATGTATATTGGACACACAAATATCCTAAAGTGTCCAACCTCTGACACCTCGGTGAAAGCTTCTTGAAGTCATGTTCTTGAAGTCTTGAGGGACTCTTTGTTTGAGCATTATCTGATTATCATGGATGCCTCTTCCCGCAGAATCATGGGTAGATTAGATGTCTTATCATCCCACTTTAGTTTGCCTCAGCAATGGATCCGTTCTTCCTTTTGCAACCCCATTTCTCGCGAGGTTATAGATAGTTATTACTCCCCTCTTGATCCACATAATCTGAGAATCATTGAAATCCACGGAGGTGTACTCTCCTCCATTATCTGATCTCAACACCTTGATCTTCCTCGGTCCCGGGTTCTCAACCTAAGCTCTAAGCTCTTGAAATTTTGTAGGGACTCCATCCTTGGTCTTCAAGAAGTAAATCAAAGTCTTCTGAGATTGGTCATCAATGAAGATCACATATTATAAGTATCCACTCAAGGAAGTAATAGTCATGGGTCCACAAACACCTGAATGTATCAAGTCCAATATCACCTTGGATCGTATTACTCATAATGAACCCATAACATTCTTGCCAAGAGCACAACATATGCAAACACCATTATGTTCAACCTGTATCTCTAGGAGACCTATCACCATCTTCCTTGTGAGGAGAGAGGAAGGGCTCCTATAATGTAAATGAGCAAGTCTCTATGCCATAAAAAAGCTTACTCAGGCGATAGATATCATGTAATAAAGGCATGGACTAGTCCGGTACATTCAATCTGTACAAACTATTATCTCAAATACCAATCACCCGAGCATAATCCATATGTGAGTTCTTGTGCCATGAAAGAAATTTTCCTTAAGAGAAAATAACCTTGTATCCTTTATCCTCTAAGGTAGAAACGGAGACAAGGTTCCTTTTCATCAATTTATATAGTACCTCACTTAGTGAAGTGGTATGTCGGGGTAGTTGGAAGGTAGAAGATCCAACTCCCTTCACACTGTATTTGGCATTATCACCAAGTACAATATGTAAACGAGATTCTTTCTCTACAAAGATCAATGAGATGTTCTCTATATCCATTAGGTAATGCGGAAGTACCATTGTCAATCAACCAAATATTTCTATCAATAGGAACCATACGTAGGAGTGTTGAAATGAAGAAGAAAACCTCATCCTTTATGCCTTTATCTCTATGAGGGTGGTTTTGGATCAACATCGATAGTGGAGGCATGTCGTCTTCCTTTCTTCAGGTGGAAAATTTCTGCATAATGTGTCCATACTTGTCACATCTGAAATTGAATCTTTGATATGTCTTTTCTTTGTTCATGACCTAGAGTTCTTGAAGTTTTCTTGTCATTGAATGCTTTGCTGGAACTTCTTCTATTTAATACGCCTTTATTTGCATGAGTAGCAAGGGATTGATTGTCATTATGATGGGATTCTTACTCACAAATATAAGTTTCCTCGAGTCTTGGTCGACCATGAGCGATCAAGCGAGAATTTTCTCTTCAACCGATACTTTGAATGAATGGTTCCTAATGGCTTGGAAGAGGGTAGGAAGTAATCATGACAAGCTCCTTGTCTATTATGATTTCTCCAATGGCACCTAGCGAATCTCTGAAATCTTCATGAAAGAGGTAGCAATGGTGTCATCTTCGTCATCTTGAGATTTTTGAAGTGGGTGTTTCAATGTAAGAGCTTTGTTAGTGTTGTTGCTCTCAAACATCTTCTTCAATGAATCATCATTAGATAAGTTGTCTTCAAGGTAGAAATCGGGGTATTAGATGATCTCTTCTTGAGTAGATGATTTATCTTCCTAACTTTGACATCATCTATCTTCCATTTAGCCTTCTCTTCATGGTTGTTGTTGTTGGTAGAGTTCCTTCTATCAACTTCAATAAGTCATTCTCTTCTGGAAGTGTTGTGTAATATTGACTTCCAGGAGATGAACTTGCTTGATCCATCAAGCCTATCTTCCACCAAAGTTATGTTCCTCATGGCTTGAATTTTCTTCACAAACCCTAGCAGTAGGCTAGAAACCTAGCGTTTTTCAAGAAGAAGTCTATAGGAGGTTCGTTGGACTTATGACTACCAACAAAACCTTTGGAGAGTCAAAAGAATCCCAACGAGCTACAAAAATACCCCAACAACCCTCCTGAGAGCCCTAGGGCTGAAAAATCCAAACTTCTTCAATTTCAATATGAAAGTTGGGGGTGATAACTGAACTAGGTGCATTTTTGTGTGTGAATAATTTAGGCCCGACACTCCAGAGAGAGATGCTAAAACTAGCTTGACATGGATAACGGTTAGGGTCGTTTTTGCGGTTGCGACAAGAGGTGGCTTGACTAGCTTGTGCAATGGCTCTTTCAAGTTTCAAAGAACTTACGATACCATGTTGAATTTTTAATGCTAGCTCAAGCACATGTAGTTTCTTAAATTTATCATGAACTTGAACCATAAACAATGCGGCAATACAATAGGTAGTAAACCAAAGATCACAAGAAGATAACCATGCACAAGACACGAAGTTTATCCTGGGGAAAACCCTTCTCAGCAAAGGGAAAAACCCAACAATCCTTTGCTTTATATTTCCAAAGAAAGAACCCCTCTCCACCGAAAATGTAGATGCCAACAATGGTGGCCCTCAAGATAAAACCCTAGTGCACACAAGGGGGAGCTCTATGACCAAGAAAGATAGAGCATAAGAGTGCGGACTAAATTTCAGATCTCCAAGTATGCGTTGAGTGAATATGAGATATGATCAGTAGGGATGTATGTCTCTAATAAATACATGACCTAACTCATAAAATAGATGTGTCTATTGGAACAATAGGGCTGACTTGTACAACTCAATATATAATTAATCTTTAACATAATATTAATTATCTTTACAGTAGAGACTGACTTGTACCCTTCACAATACAAATTAGGGTTTTTACCAAAGTCTTACTCTTTTGACAATATAGCAAGGGGTCTCACACACATCCTCTAATTGCCTTCCACTAGGGACAAGTCCACATGTGCTCAACCACAGGGGCGTCACTCTCAAACAGATCAACTCAGCTAAATCCATAGTAGTACGAACCGGAGAGCCATCTCAAGTCAGCTCAGCCTAAGTCCATAGGAGTATGAACTGGAAAGCCATCTCAAGTCATCTCAACTTCCCGGTCCGGAGATGCGATGGGAGACCAACACAAGTCTCATCTCAACTCGGAGTCAGGGACCTACGACTCACCCTATCACATAGGTGTTCCTGAAGAATCATCTCAACTCAGTCGAGGAGGAGTGCGATGCGGAGAATGTCTCATGAAGTTGCAATCATCAACAAGCACCTGGTGACATCTCTTAACAAAACATAACAAATAGGGGTTAGTTTTAATATTTTTCTTAGCCCCACTGCAAGGGAACAATATTAACCCTTATCGTGCACCAAGTCCTGGGACGGCCATATTTCATAAATACCTAGGTGAAGATAGGAAAAGATGGATAAAAATGATGAAAGGGAACGGAAAAACTTCATGTGATGACCCACGAAGTCTTAGACATGCATAGGTATTTATTTATTTGTTCATTCATCTAGCTTTTATGAGCTAGGATTTCTATATAATAGCCTTCGAGGGGGAGCTTAGCATTGAATTACCCGTTCTCGGCACTGTTTCTTACTACCCCTTAATGTCTTTTTTTCTTTAAGTGTTTTTGTTTTTTGTTGAACAAGTCCCTTTTCTTTAGATATTCATAGGTGAACTTGGGAACTAGGGCATTGGCCTCATAAGCGAGGTGGAATTTCTCAAGCTTTTATTTCCTACTTTTAATTAGCTATTCACCTCTAGCATTTTGGCTTTATTACTTCAAGATTTTTATCATTTGGACCTTTTCTTTTGACCCTTTGAGAAATCATGCATGATCAGGATGCTATATTATTTTTTTATATGGATGGAATGAATGATAGCGGGATGGAGGAAAATGTCTAGCATGGTTAGGATGTAGACAACTCTATCAAGGCTAAGTACCCAGTAATACATATTGACCCTAGAAATGACACACTTCTAAAACAAAACATGTTCCCCAAAGGTATAGCAAGGACAAATAATAAAACTATGCAATGTTATGAAGTGCTATCAGATATCGTTTAGCATTTACCACTTTCATGACTAACTAGGAAGTTATATCATCACATCCAAAATAACATTTATACATTGTGGAATATCAAAATGAAGCATATTGAAACCATATTATACCATCCATAGTGCAATCTGTCATCTGAGGAGTGAGGGAAGAGGATGAGCTATACCACAGCTGAGCTAGCACATTCATACATCTGATGGAGATCAATAGAAACTCTATCTGGTCTGGAGAAGATGAGCATGACATCTCAAGCAAGCAGCAACCCAACACCCTTGTGAGGGTACCTATGAAAGTTGTCACCCTTTAGGGGGTAACACTTCCCTTTAACAAAATTTCACCCACGAACTAAGTTGGGACTCAATTACCTATTTAAGAAATGTTGGAGTTTTGCAACTTCGGGCTGATCATTCTCCACAAGAAGTACAAGAAGACCCATCTATACCATTCTGAAGCCCTAGGAAGAAGTTGAAGACCAGGGAAGAAGTCCATTACGGAAAATAATAAAAGAAATTGAAAACCCGAAATAAAGAGTCGACCACCAGTGGTAGCCCAGTTAGTATAAATACAAGGCGACTCATTTCATTTGGACGGACAAATTTCTCCTTTCTGCCCCGATCTTTAAGAGGCTGATTCTGACTAGGTTTGGCAGTTTAGCTATTTCTAGGTTACTGGTTATCTTGAAATTATTACCACACTTGGAGCTCTTAGCATTCTTGGTGCTATTGAGGAGATAGGTCTTCAGTGATGCTATCCTTGGAGGAGTGTTGTCGTCCCTAATACACACACGGGTTATAGATGGAAGAAATCTTCAATCCACTCGGTGTGTCCTTGGGGCAAGTGAGAGTTAAGGTGTTGTCATCTAATCCTCAACTCCTCAGTCTAGGCCAACTCTACTTGAAGCCAAGGGGGGTAGTCCCCTAACAAAAATACTAAGGCTTTTAAAAGCTAAGTACAAAAAGTGGAATCTAGGAGTTTATTGATTCTTCAAACCACATTAACCACAAAGCCCCGGAATAAAACATAGAACAAACATTGCCACGATATATATATAATCAAATGAACATTAACTTGCATCAAAAGGATCTTGAGACAATTGTTAGGTGCAAGTTGCATTTATATAAATATATAACCACTTATGAAATGAAACCTGTGGCTTTTCTGAATATGAAAATTTGAGACCCGTGCCTTAATGAGAATCGTTAGGCTGGAGTGTAGTTCAGTGTTTTGTGGGGTAAATTAAAGTTCAATTAGTGAAATGGTTTGGGCCTCCTTGGAGTTAACTCTTTGCTTGGAAACTTACAGAGCTTTGCGAAACCCAAATGGTCTCACAGTAAAACTCACTCAAAGTGTTGGATGTGGCTTGGTTGGGAAGCCAGTCGAGAGAGGGCCGGAGTCTTACTTCTCGGTCACTTCAAGCGTTTTCCCTTTACATCAAATTAACAACTTCGGAGGTTGTCCTAATTAAAACTATCAAACACTGACCCATTACAGTGTATGAACTACTCTAAAGCCCGGTCAGGGCAATTTCATAGCTGCGGAAGGGAGTTAGGAACCTTGCTTGGTAGAATTGTTAGTTTATTTTATTATTGAGAAAAATAAAAGTGTGAATTAATTACTAAGTCCTTGACGAGGCCCTTTTCGAGGTATGTTGAGGGGATGGTTTATTTTGCCAAAAAGAAAGTAAATGTGTGACTAATTACTAAATCCGCGCTGACCAGGCGCCTTTCGAGGTCGCTGGGGGGATAGTTTATTTGCCAAATTGAAAATCTTGAATTGAAACCATCTAACAATTAATATTCTACTTGCATAATGGAAAATTTGATCTAAGCTAAAAATTATGCAAGAATTGACACAACCACCGGACACAACGCTCCCCCCAGGGGGAATGAAGAGTGGTAACTTATAGGCTCATTGATTTTATTATGATCCTTTTACAATGCTTATTGAAGTGACTTGTGACCATTCATTAGAGTCCGCGAAGCCTTTGTAAAACTTTGTAAAGAACTATGAAGTAGAAATGATACTTCACAGGATTAGGATGCCCCTAATCAGCCAAAATGGCGGAGACCTCCTTCTATCGTTAGTCAGCACGCACAAAAAAGAAATCAAACCAAGGTATAATATGCCCAAAAAACACTTTGGAATTGTCTTGGGTTATGAGTCAAATTCAAAAAAAATTCAAGTTATTTTCTACAAATTTCGACAAAAGGGAACTAAGGAACTCAAGCTAAAAAACTAGTTTCCTTAGGTGTGGCCTGTTATAAACAGCAATACTTAAGAGCACTTAGATTTGCTAAATGCTCAAACTTGAGAGATCTTTCAAAGTAAATCAAATTTCAGCCTTTATATTTGGAAGTGAAATGCTTGCAAAAATTGACTTTTCTTGAACTAGATCTAGATTAAGATAACAAATTTGAAACAAGAACTCTAGATCTAATCTTTAAAACAATTTACTACTTAGATAAGAATGATTTAAAATCTAGAGAATGTGTCTAAGAAAGTATGCAACAAGTAACCAATGATTTTAAATTTCTTGAAAAGGAAGGAGAAAATTGTAGCCAAAACCCTTGAACATGGAGTCTTTAGATGAGTTAAGGAGGGACAAAGTCTTTAGATCCTTGAAGTTGTTGGGAAGCAAACAAGAAAGCTTCTTCACCACTTCAAGCTATGAACACAATAAGTCTTAAAATCTTTGCATATAAACTTGTTAACAAAATGGTGTGTCACCCTCCATAAGAAACTTGAGGTATGTTAGTTAAACAAAACACACATACACATCAAAATCTCTAAATATAAATGAACAAGTAGGAATAACAACAAGCTAGATAAAGTCCTATCCTTCAGTATGATAACTTGCATCCCTTTGAAGGCCAAGATAACAAAATTTAGAGAAAAATTAGACAAATATCACCTCATAGATTAAGCATAGATTGACATCAAATATCCACACACATGCATAGCACACCTTCTTGACCTCCAAGTCTTTCTTTATTCACAAAATGAAAATATTGCAATGATAAGTCTCTCTCAATCAAGCTCCAACCAACAAATAAGGAGGAGAGCTCTCTTATTTATACATCAAGGGGTGGAGTTACCAAGGAGAGGTGCGCATGGCCTCCTCAAGGATGGTGCATGAAGTGTGAGAATGGAGCTGCCAGGAGGAGTGTGGGAGGAGGTGGGATGCCACCTCTCCACACTTCAACCAAGTGTCAAATCAAATGATAGTCAAGGAGAGGGTGCCACTTCCTTTGCTTGTGGGCTGCCACCTCAAAAAGCCACCTCTCCAAGAGGGGGCACACCTCTCTAATAGCTCACATGCTCATATCTTTCAAGATATGGAATCAATCAAATGTCAATCAATTGTATCTTGTCCCCTTTGACTCCCTCTTGACTTTTGCCATTAATTTTTTCTCAAACTTGTCCCCTTTATCTTTTTATTTTGACTTGGCTGATTTTTATTGAAATAAAATGCCTTTTGGGTTTTTGAGAGTAAAAATCAATTTTGAGTGATGAAAATCACTAATTTTACTCAAGTAAGTGGGTAATTAGGTAACATGGGTGCTCTAGGTCCAAAAATTAGCATCCCGGTGGCATTTTGTTGGTGCCCAAATACTACTTTTAAAGTATCTTTATTTTTTAATTAAAAATTGTCAGTCTGGCAGTGCAATTATTGAAAAAATTAAAAAATCCTAGGGGGACTTAATACATTTCCATAAGACTCTAGGAGTTTTTATGGTAATATACATCAGACACTAGTCTTAGATCAATACTCAGTACTAACCATGAGCATATACTCCGGCTCCGGAGGATTGAGTGAAAAAAAACTCATAAAATTATAAATCGCTGGCGGAAAAATATAATTAGTAAGTGAAAAACCTCTCCAGAGTATAACTCAACTTTAGGACTAAGGTGGCTAAGATCTTTACAAATTCATCATGCAAACACCTCTTATTACAATTTTTATGGAAAATGTAGAGTAGGGTGGTCTTTTGACGAAATTTGAATTTTACGAACTCTGAATCTTGAAGACAATAATGTTTCAATCTTTGGCTGACTCATTGGGGGAATTCACCTAGTGCAACTTCGATTGGATAACATTGGCTCCCATATGGGGCGTGTTCTTGATATTTTATTCTTTAAAGGAAAGTGTCACGAGAATCGAGAATCATATGACCTGCATTCACCGAAATTTTTGTCAATAACATGTCCATATATGAAATCAAATATTAAACATGAGCTGTGGAAATAATGTACATGTGTATACAAATATTTTACAAAAATAAACTATGTACAATATTCTACAACAATAAACTATGTCCAGGAAATAAATGAATTTAAAAGACAGTACAAAGGATAAAGGTTTAAAGAATATGATACAACATATGTCCCATGGACATCGAGATGACTTTGTTGAAGAAGAGTTTAAGAAGTTGACCATTTACTGGCAGTGGCAACTTCTCACCGTCAATTGCTTAGGACTGAAATTCACCCTAGTGCAACTTGGTGGATAACAGAAGTGGCTCCATATGGGGACGTGTTCTTGATCTTTTATTCTTTAAAGGGAAGCGTACGAGAATCCAGAATCAAATGACATGCATTCACGGTACTGTCAATAACGTGTCCATATATGAAATCAAATATTAAACATGAGCTGCAGAAGTAATGTACATGTGTATACAAATATTTTACAAAATAAACTATGTACAATAAAATTTAAAACTATGTACAATATTCTACAACAATAAAATATGTCTGGGGAAATAAATGAATTTAAAAATTGAACAAAGGATGAGGGTTTAGAATAGCGATGGAGATGTCCATGGACATTCGGATGACTGACTTAGTTGAAGAAGAAGAGTTTGAAGTTGACCATTTACTGGTAGTGTAACTTCTCACTGTCCAATCTGCTTAGGACAAAGAGTTCTTTCCAGCTACATACTGGATAATATAAGGCCCTGCCAATAAACTGTCAAACTTGCCGTGACTTCCCACCCAGTTTCTACGTTAGTTTGTCCCCTTAAGAGGTATCACCTTTTTGGAAATCCCTTTGTCTTGAAGGTTATCAAATGTTTTTATCTTTTTCTTGATTTTGTATACGATCCAAGGGCTTTCATACATTTTCATCTAACTCAATTATTTGATCAATCTGACCGGTAAGAAATCTTGTCAAACCATCTAGATCATATCAATGTCTTGTATCCCACGATTTTTTTTTATCCCCAACGGTTTTCTTGAGAATTGTCATTAAGTTCTTGTTACTAGATTAAACCAAGACCACCATTGCCTTGAGGACTAATGGTGATAATTGAGATAATATAATTCCATATTTTAAACAGAATGAGGATAATTCTGGTGAGCTAAAGGCTTTGGCATTATCGTGGTTATTTTTGCTGGCACCCAAATCTAGTGATAATCTTGTCCTCAATAAAGTCCATGACCACTTTATCATTTGCCGACTTGGTGGTGCCGGCTGCACTTGGTGAAATAGTCAGTTTTTGTGATTATCCAAGTATAGCCATTACTTGAATTATCTTTGGCCTTGAACAAAATCAAGCCCCCAACTTCTTTGAAAGGGGCTTCCACTACTCTTGAGCATAAAAGGTGAAATTTGCTAGCTTACGCTTCCGATGAAACAAGCCGTGCTTCTTGACAACCCACGATCATTTTGTACATCTAAAAGTATAGTAGGCCGGTAATACTTGGCTCAAAGGATTTTATGAGTCGTTATTTTCGTTGCATAGTGTCCACCACAAAATCCTGATGGAAATCAACCAAGAGTTTTTTTTTTGGACTCAAGCTCATCAAGACATCTAAGTATTACCCCATGGAGTTTCCTCCACCAATCCATCTGAATAATACAATACTTATGCCTTTAATCAATGCTCTTCTTTTATGACCAATTAAATGATTAGGACATGTGAAGTTAATGGGAAGAAAATGATATCGACATACCATTCATGTTGTTCTAACCTTTGTAGTTATGGAGATAAAGGCGGCCTATGTTCTTTGTGTTGCCGTCCTAATGCACTTGGGAGCGTGAGCTAAGTCCAACTCATAGTGTGCCTCGGAACCTGATACCTAAGTTCCAAGTCCCACCTTTGTCACCTTGGTGAACTTCTTCCTTCTAGGCTCACTCTAGGGAAGCCAAGGGAGTGATCCCTAGTTACTAAGTTAATTTAAGGTTAAAGGTTCTGGGAGTTGGTTTTAATTAGTTCTGAGGCCAAAGGGAAAACAGCCTATATGACAAGCAACAGTACAGGGTCCAAGTCTAATCTATTATGAGTGAAGCCCTTTTCCCTAAGTCAAATAAGACTAGTGCCTATGTTGGGCAATGGGGTCATTTCGGGTTTGAGGGTGGTTTATTGCAAAAATTTTACAAGTAAAACAAACTAAACTACCCCCAAATACAGTTACTATAACTATACAAGAATGTCTAAGTGTTACAGAATTTACAACAATTTACACGGATATACAACTTAGATATACAGATATACAACTTGGATACAAAGATACACCAATATGACAAGATGTACAAGATATGAACAACTTACACAATGAGCCAAGCATGCCCCAAATGGCACTTACTCCATTTGAATTTGCCTTCACTGGCAACCAATCACAAAGCACTTAAGGGATCAAAGGAAGAATTGCCTCCCAAATTTGGGATTACTCGAAAACTTCTGATCCACACCACAATAAGCAATTAGACAAGATAATCCACAAGTAAATTAACTGCTCATGTAAGCCTTAAAGGAGATATAACATGTAGTTGCAATGAATAGATGAAACAATGAAATACCAAATGGCACTTACTCCATTTGGACTGCCTTCACTGGCAACCAATCACAAAAGCACTTAAGGATCAAAGGAAGAATTGCCTCCCCAAGTGGGATACTCAAAACTTCCCTGATCCACACCACAATAAGCAATTAGACAAGATAATCCACAAGTAAATTAACTGCTCATGTAAACATAAAGGAGATAGAACATATAGCTGCAATGAATAGATGAAACAATGAAATAATCCACAAGTTATTTTTGCCTATCCATACATCTAATTTCCCCCAAATATACACAAGTGATCTATGCAACTAATGTAATTTCTTAAAGATTTTAACTTCCCACCCCCTAAGCTAGATGTGTGCTTCAAACTTCTTGCTCCACCAAATAACTGTTCAGTGCTCAAGATAGTACGGCTACGAGTCCCTACCCTAGCTTCCAAGGTCAGCCCGCACCTAGTAAGAGGTAGTCCTGACACGAGATCTCCCCAACGAAACCACGGGACGGTCCCCCGCCACTACCGCCGGATTGTCCCTCAAACCCGTTTTAGATGGTGGAGGCCCCTAAAATGTTGCTAAAAGTTGTTAGGACCCACGGGTGGGTCTTTAGGTGTGTTGGGTTGTTTTTTAACAAGTTTTAGACCTTCAAATTTTATCTTTTTAGCGTATGGCAGTGAGCATATAAGTGTATAATCGAATGCTTGCAAGTGTAATCAAATCACCATTAACATAACAATGAGTAAATACATGATATCACAGTGTTAAACCATTAACTCATCACCATTCCACATGAAATATTGAATTAGAACATGAAACGTAAGTGCTTGCAGAATGTCAACTATGAGCGTATGTAACTTAGATCATCAAGTAAAATAAGTTGAGTCAATAGATATTTAACATATGAAGCACAATGACCATAAGCATGAGATCACACAAGCAAGACGTGGCTAAAGTAAACTTGAGACGTGGATGTCTTAGGCCATG
>SNQJ01S0191630.1:3662-17962 GCA_010110895.2 Picea sitchensis
GTTTATGTAATGCATTATTATTATATATATTAATAATATATATTCCACTGAATGCGTAATTACTTAAAGTAAAAGTTTTAAGTAATTTTAGACAAATAAACAATTTCAATTATTAAACTTTAAACCAAAAATTTTAATTTGAATAATAAATCAATATTAAAATATTTATTAAATAAATGTATTTTTAAATATAAATAAATATATGTCATATATATAATTATTATTTATTATTATTTATATTTAAATTATAATTTTAAAATTGTAATTTAATTGTATATTCACTATTTTATGGGTTACAAGATGGTTTTTATTTTTATGGTTCTTTATTTATAACATGTTTATTGTGGGTTTAATGATTAAGAACATGAGTTTTTTTTTTTAAATAACAAGTTCAAATCTAAAGGAAATAAATTCAAATTCAAAGATAATAAATTCAAATTTAAAAAGAATAGAGTATGTACACCTCCATAAACTTTATTAACTATAAATTTAAAATTCAAAATTATTAATATAAAACAAAATATCCATTCATTAGTTTTTATATCATTCTAATTTTTAAACTTCTTAATTTATAACATGTTTATTTTAAAATGTTAGAAATCTAGAAATATATATTTATGGATATTTTATTTATATTTCATTGAAAAATAATCATCAAACCTTTTCATTTTTCTCTTTCTTCTTTTCAATCTCAAATCATCCTTTAGAAAAGATTCCACACTCCCATAATTTAGAATTTTAAAATTTAAATTTATAAGTAATACCAATTTATTATTGAAATCAGAATTATTAAATTCATAACCTCTTCATTCCTCTTATTAAAACTTTATAAATATATATAATAAATCCAAGTTAGATGTATAAAACCTATAACCTCTTCATTCCTCCTATTAAAACTTTATAAACATATATAATAAATCCAAGTTAAATGTATAAAACCTTGATATTTTAGTCAAAAATTATCACCATGAATTTTATTTATATTTATTATTATTATTATTTATGTAATGTAATATTAATATATAATATTAATTATATATATTTTAGTGAAAGAGTGTAAAGTAAAAGTTTTAAATAACTTTTTGGTTATAAACCACTCTAACTATTAAAATTTTAAAATAAATATTTTAATTTGAATATTAATTCAATATGATTATAATATTTATTAAATAAATATATTTTTAAATATAAATAAATATACGTTAAATATATAATTATTTTCTATTTAAATTATAATTTTAAAATTGTAATATAATTCTATATTCATTATTTTATTTTATAGATTATAAAATGATTTTTCTTTTTATTATTTTTCATTTTTAATATATTTATTATAAGTTTAATTATTAAAAACACCAACTTATTCTAAATTTTTAATATATTTATTATAAGTTTAATTATTAAAAACACCAACTTATTCTAAAAATGTTAGATAAGAAACAAATTCAAATTCAAAAAAAATAGAATACGTATCTGCCTTCATAAACTTTATTAACCTGCCTCCATAGACTTTAGACTTTATTAACCATGAACTTCAAATTAAATTATTTATTATTATTATGTAAAATTTATTAAAATAAAATATAATATCTTACGTTAGTTTTTTAACTTCCTAATTGATAACGTTTATTTTTAACATTTTGAAAATTACCAAGTAGACGACAAAATAAATACATTATGACACATGTTTGTCGTCGGGACTTTGTCTCATACTTAACTTTAACCATCATAATCCATATGAAAAAGGTGACAAAATCATACTTTTTCTCATACTTTACTTAACTTTAAACAAATCATATCCTTATGAAAAAGGTGACAAAATAATCCATCTGCACATGAAAAAGGTTACAAAGTTTCAGTCCCCTAAAATTGCTGGCGGGCGTAGAGTTTCATCTGTTATTGAGTTCCTTCAATCCTGTAAATATGTCCAAAAAGCCCATAGTTTCATGATTCCTGTTATTTACCCGCAGCCTGGGTTCTACTTTCATTAAGACCGCGTTCTACTTTTATTCGTTGAGTTGAGCGTTGTTCTGGAACAATGGGTTCAATTAATGAGAGCATTCAAGAACCCAACTGGGGTAAGTCTCTTCTTACAGTAGAGAGCGTTCAGGAACTGGCGAAGAAGCTGCAGGAGGAAACAATACCGGAAAGATATATCAGAACAGACAAAGAAAGACCAACTCCAACCGCAGTGTCGCATGATTATCAAATCAACATCCCCATTATTGACATGGCCAAGCTTTCCCAAGAGCTGCAGAGAGAGCAAGAGGTGAAGAAGATTGCCCAGGCATGTGAAGAATGGGGCTTCTTCCAGGTATATATCGTTTTATTAATTCATGCCATCTAGTTATCATCTACAGTTTTGGAAGAAATATAACTCTATACTGTCGTGGGCATTTTGTAGGTTGTGAATCATGGTATCCCGAACTCTTTAATGGACGGCGTTAAGAAAGTTGGAAAGGATTTTTTCCAGCTTCCTTTGGAGGAGAAAAAGAAGTATGCACTTAAGCCAGGAGATGTTCAGGGTTATGGCCAGACATTCGTTGTGTCGGAACAACAAAAACTGGATTGGAGTGACTTGTTGGGTTTGATAATGTCTCCTTACGAGTATAAAGATTTGAATGTGTGGCCAGTTGAACCTACTTCTTTCAGGTACTCACAGATGCCATGTTGGTACATGAGGAAAGGCTTAAAAATTTAACTTTTTTTCATTTTATTGCTGAAAACCATTTAGTAGAATAGTTAGACCAGGCTAATGATTTTGTAGTAGTTTAAACTTTTTATTAAATGAATGTTTTTCTGAATTTTTTCTTGGGGATATTTGTCTGAAATCTTGGTGAAAATTGTTATATTTTTAGATTTGAGTGATTATTTATATAGAATCTGAATGGTCTAAAAGTTTTTTAGCATGTTGAATTCATTTCTGCATTCATAACTGGATTTTAAACAATAATCTGCAAATTTATGTCGATTTAATAAAATAGTTAGACAAAGCCTATCATTTTTTTCCATTTTAAAATTCTTAGTTGATGAAAGATTTGGAAGGAAAGAAAATGATTAAAAAAGTAAATTTATGTGTCTTTTTTCATTAATTTTAGATAGATAATTTCAATCCTGAATTCATCATTGTCAAGATGAAATTGAGGAAGAAGAGGAAATTGATTTAAAAACCGCAATGCCATGGTCATTTATGCAATTATCTTGTGTTTTTGACATATAGAGCCTGGTTTTGGACAAATTCCATGGAGTATTTTCAGATTTGAAATACAGTAATCTTCATACACGGTGCAATTCGGGCTTGCTGACTGTATTGTGGGTTTGGCAGGGAGATCGTAGATAAATACAATACTGAAATTAAAGAACTTGCTGGGAAGCTGTTGAGTTTAATCGCCGAGTCGTTACAGTTAAAGCATGACTTCTTTGAGAACAAGTTTGAAAGGCCATACCAAAAAATGAGGATGAATTACTATCCTCGGTGTCCCAGGCCCGATCTTGCTCTAGGCCTGAGCCCACATGCAGACATGACTGGTATTACACTCTTACTTCAGGATGATGAAGTAGTAGGACTGCATATCTGCAAGGATGGCCAATGGATGGCTGTACAACCAATTCCTTGTGCTCTGGTTATTAACGTAGGAAACTTGATGGAGGTAAGCGTACGGTCCCTAGCTTACCATCCTAACTTTGATGAAACGTTTTACTTAATAGTTAAACGTAAATGGTTTTTCAGGTTATGACCAATGGAAGATACAAGAGCGTAGAGCATCGAGCAGTGACAAACAGTTGCAGGGATCGACTGTCTGTTGGGGTATTTTATGCTCCTGGCATGGAAGAAATGATCGGTCCTGCACTGGAACTAATTGATCAATCCCATCCACGCTTGTTCAGGGATTTCATTCATAAAAATTACATTCAATATTATTTCTCCCGTGGAGTGGAAGGGAAGCATTCATTGTATGAATATGCTGGCATAAACCTATGAAACATACAAACCAATAATAAACTGTCCATTGGGCCGTGTAGAGAATTGATCTCTGTCTTCTCTATTTCATCTTCTTCACATTACAGATTAATTCATTTAAGGTATATACCCAGTTCTATTTCATGTTCTTCATAATATAGTTTAAATCCTTTCAAAGGTATATGCCCCGTCGATTGTAAATACGGAGTTACTATATTTTTAAGCTTCTTCTCTCTCAGTACAATTGAATTAAAACTTCTACAGACATAAGAGGTTTTATACTCTGATGAATGTGGGCATTGTTACATCTTTAAAGTTTATATTGGTTCATTGATCCCAAATTTGTAGATGGTTCATTGTTTATGGTGTTAATGGTTGTACTTTGACTCATATATATGAGTGCTGGGTAATGAAATATTTTTTTTTTAAATGGATTTGAATCCTGTCAGATTTTCAGGGGTAGTGAGTTTTTCATGGACCAAAGTTTCATGCATTTTAAAATCTTACCCAGTAGTTTTGCCCCATTTTAAACCAACCCAACTGCTCAGAAAATCCATCAAAGTTTTAAATTAACCAAAAATTTAAAATAAAACCACCAAAACATCTGCGAAAATAACCCACTCCTTTTTAAAGCAATCCTGCTACTATGCTAAATTTATGGATGAATATAAAGTAATTCTAGTATAAATTCCTACACATTCACACCTTTAGAGTTTGTTTAAGCACAAATGTTTACTATGCTAAATTTATGGATGAATATAAAGTAATTCTGAGTATAAATTCTAACACATTCACACCTTTAGAGTTTGTTTAAGCACAAATGTTTATTATTTATAAATGTAAGTTGATTACTAATTAAAAGATTACATTTATAAAATTAAAATATATTAATATAAATTTATTTTTAATTTACAAAATTATATAAAAAATATAAAAGAAATTAAATCATAAATTTTTGGTTGTTTAAAAGTGTATGATTAAAGATAAATTAATAATTAATTTATTATAATATTATATGTACTTTTATTTATAATTGGGTATAAAAATAACATGATTTTATTTTGGTTATATGTTTCACTCAAGAGAGAATTTAGAGAGATAAAGTATGTACATTTTTATAATTAAGTTGTGATCATAAATTAAATTTTTATAGACAATTGGAGTGAGTCTAATGGTTAAGAACATGTATTTTTTCATAAGAGGTCACAAGTTAATAAACTTTTTTTTATGGAAATTCCAAGGAAAAATGTTGGAATTGCAACAAGGTCAAGCATTTCAAAAGAGACTATAAGGAAGAGAAAAAGAAGAATAAGAAAGAAAAGAATGATTCTGATTTTGACTCTGAAAAATATTATCAAGAGGATAGTAGAGATGTCTTTGTTGTAGCTTTGAAATGGTTTATAAACTCTAGAGTTTCCTTCCATATTATAATATTAATTTTCTTGTAGCTTATCAGCTACTAATTACACACATAGTTAACCATTATATGATACCATTAATTAAATGAATCTACAACATGATAAAAATGACATGAACGTAGTTTAATAACTCAACACAATAACATATAAATAGTTTTTTAAAATAGAGTGGATGCACAACAATTTAACTCATAAATATAACACATAAAAGAGATAAAACAGTTATCTAGTAAAATGGTTGTGAAACATGTTCGGGAAAGATGTTCCACCCAAGCATAGACTTATTGTTCCAAGTATCAACAAAAAGTCTCCCCCGAGCTGGGGCTATAAATACACAAAAGGGGGTGGTCTTTCACTGTCCACTCACAGCTTTGAAAAATCTCACAATTCACTGGTATTCTCCTATAGTTATCTTGATTTTCCACCAACTCTCCTCATCTCGACCTTCCCAACCCAAGGAATGTATCCCTTCACTGATATTAGTCCATTAGGATTTCCACTCATTTATCATGGTTTCTTTGACACAGGTAACCAGGAATCTCTCTCATGGGAACTCAAGGGAACTCACTACTAGGATAACTACCAGGAAACAACAACATTCATGTTTTGTTACAATGAAACTCACACAAGAATTAACTCTTTAGGCCTGACAACCTAGATATTTAGTATTCTACTCCAAATATTCTTTAGAAACACTCCAACATGCTCGAGAATTCACCTTCCATGGTTTCTGCAGCTCCAAGTCGCTCTTTCTTGTTCTTCGCTTGTTGTTCATGAAAAACATTGACTGTATAGAAATTGTTATAACTTCCCATATGAATTTACTCTCCTTGGTTTTCTTTCTTAACTCACACTCTTCCCTAAACTAATTTTACTCAGCCCCCATGCTCCCAATAACTATGGGATGTGACTTATTATACCCACTCTCTTACATGTATTCAATGATTGGCTTTGGGGACAATCAATGAAAAATTAGAAGGTTCATATACCACAAGTAATTTTTAGGAAGTGGATTGAATTAATAGACATGGTTAATTCCCCCTTGTACCCCTATTAGAAATTATCTTAGACCATCCCTCTCTTGTGTTTTAGTCATCCTCTATTTATATCCATGTCCCCCAGCAGTTAACATCACATTTTATGATTAAAACTTAGAAATACATTTCGCATATTACATCACTTTGTCGTAGCCACACATTATATATACATTAAGAATTAATTAAACTAGGTATTATAGTGTGGATGTTACATTCCCCCTCCCATAAAACTATGTGTCATCCTGAGTGCACATTATACCATATACATGCACAAATTTACATTACAATACTTAGAAATAAAAATTCTACAATTTTACAACTCTAGAAACAATTCCAACCAAAAATTTTTGTTTCTCTCAACCAGCTGACCCAAGGAATGTACACCCTTCATTTCTCTTAATCCAGCAGGATGTACCATTCTTTTATTAGGGCCCTCGGCATTGGTTGGCTAGGACTCTGAGATGTGGTTCTAGAACTCTAGCTGCTCAAAATGGAATCTTGCATTATTATATTATGTTTTCTTCAAAATTTTCAAAACAATTGTGGGTATTCTTCCCGTGTATTTTCTTCGTTCTCCCATGTTTCATCTTCAGGACTGTATCAGGTCCATTGAACCTTTACCAACCCTATGGATTTATTCTTATGCACTTTGAATTTCTGGTCGATGATGCATACTATTTCCACTCAGAAATCCTATTCCAGTTCTACCTGGATCACAGTCCAATCAATTATGTGGTTAGAGTTAAGAACATATTTATTCAATAATGACACATGAAATAATTTATGCACTCTCATGGATGCATGCAATGCTATCATGTATGCATATGTCTCTATCTTTTCTAAGATTTCAAAAGGTTTGCAATATCTTGCTACCAACTTTGGGCAACTTTCTAATCTTAGCGAAGTTATCTTTTCCTTCACTTTAAAAAACACATGTTTGCCCACTTTGAAATCTCTAAAAACTCTATTATTGTCAACATAAATTATTTGTTTGTCATGGGCACTCTTTAAATTATGATTGATCTTTGTCATTTTCTCTTACATGTCCTTCAATAAGTATGGCCCGATAATTGCTCTATCTATTGGATTATCTCAACTCACTGGTGTGTTACACTTCCTACCATGTAATGCTTCAAATGGAATCATTTTTAATGAGGCTTGATACCCATTATTGTAACTGAATTCAACTAAATGAATGTAATATTATCACTTTCATGTCTGGTCCATCACATACATTATATGCATGTCCTCAATTATTCTGTTAGTCCTCTCAATTTTCCCATTTGACTTTGGGTGATACATTATACTGAGATTTAGATTCGACCCAAAGTATTTGAATAAACCTTTCCAAAATTCGGATGTAAACTTTGGGTCTATGTATGAAACAATTGTCTTGAGCACTCCATGTATCTTGGAAACTTCCTTCATGTAGATTTCTGCAATATTTTCTACCTTGTGTGTTGTTTTCACAAGAATAAAATGTCTTTCCTTAGTTAATTTATCCACCACCACCATGATGGAATCATGTTGCTTCATTGTTCTAGACAACTTAGTAATAAAATAAACTATGACTACCTTCCACTTCCATTCTAGAATGGGAAATGGCTATAACAACCCCGCTAGATGTCTATGTTTTGTCTTCACCTTATGACACTCCAAGAACATGGCTATATAATTAGCCACTTGTTTCTTCATTCTTGGCCAAAAGTATCGGATTCTTATAGCTGCAATTGAATTTTGATATCGTAGGTTACCAGCATATGGCACATTGTGCATTTTCCTTAGCACTATATTTTTCATCTCACTAGAATTTGGCACATATATTTTTCGTCTATATGTGAGTATTCCATCCTCTTGCAGCTTGTAATATTTAAATTTCTGTTGTAAGTTTCCTTGTTGTAATGTTTCTTTTATTTTCAAATATTGTTGGTATGAATTTGTTGCTTCAATTTTTTTTTATTTTAGATCAGTCATGTACATGCTAATGGCTGAAATATGCATCTCATGTACTCTCATGCTGAGTGCATCATCCACTTGAATCCCTTTTCCTTTGATGTGCTTAATTTCAAGGTCATATTCACTCATAAATTCAAGCCATCTAAATTGCTTGGCATTTAAAGTGGGTTGTCCAAACAAATGTTTCAGATCAAAGTAGTTTGTCCTTAGCTCATATTTCCTCTCTATGAGGTAATGTCGTCACATTTTTAATGCATGAATAATGGTTGTTAATTCCAATTCATGTGTAACATAATTCCTCTCATGCTCTTTTATTTTTTTGGACTCATAGCATACCACGTGATCCTTTTGTGTGAGGACTCCATTGAGAGCTTCCTTGCATGCATCAGTGCACATAACAAAATCATCATCCAGATACACAATCTTCAATATTGGTGCACTGGTCAAGATGTCTTTAAGCTACTAAAAACTTTATTCACGCTTGGAATTCCATTAAAATTCTGGTCCCTTCTTTTGCAAAGAAGTGATTGGACTTGCAATCTTTGAGAATCATTTTATAAATATTTAGTAATACCCTGCAAGACCCATGAATGATCTGACCTAAATGACATTTATTGTCACTATCCATCCTATAATGGCCTCTATATTCTCGGAATCAACTGTTATCCCTTCTGTTGAAATTATATGCCCCCAGTAGTGAATTTTATTTTGATAAAAAAAAATGCACTTAGTTAGCTCAACATACAATTTATGCTCTCTTAAAAAAGTTATCACCATTCTCAAATGTTCCTCATATTTCTCCTCTGTCTTTGAATAGATGAGTACATCATCTAGGAACACAATTACAAAAATTTCCAGGTACTCCCTGAACATTCCATTCATCAAGAACATGAAAATTGTGGTGCATTTCATATCTCGAATGGCACTACCATGAATTCATAATGTATGTATATTTTCTTGAATGTTGTATTTTTTATGTCCTCTTCTTTTATCCTCACTTGATGATAACCTAATCTCAATTCAATCATGGAAAATATTCTTTCACCTTTCAGCTGATCAAATAAATCATCAATCCTTGGCAAAGGATATTTTTTCTTTATGGTGACCTTATTCAACTGTCTAAAATAAATACATTCCTTAAGGTTCCATCTTTTTTCGTCACAAAAATAATTAGGACACTGCAAGGTGACACACTTGGCTATATATACCCCTTCTTCAAAAGTTCTTCAAGCTATATATGCAACTCCTTCAATTTTGGTGTGCCCATTATGTAAGGTTTCTTGCACCAAATCAATAGGGAAAACAATGTCTCTCTTTGGTGGAAATCCTAGGAATCCCCAAAAACATCTTCTAAATCCCTCAAGACTAGATGGTGTTTAATTCTTTCCACTTCATCTTTGGATTTCTCTTTCTAATGGGCTCCAAAAATCTAATATCCCTTCCTGAAACTCTTTTTCAATTACATAGCTAAAATTTCTCTAACAACTGCAAATATTAGAATTCCTTGAACCTTTCCTTAATTCCCTTCTTCATCAAGACATGAGATTGTCTTGTTGTAACAGTATAGGATAGCATGGTGTTTTTCCAACCAACCCATGCCAATTAGAAAATCATATGGACTCAATGGTATGATGCTCACATCTACCTTTGTGCTAAGTCCATTCATGTCTATTTGAAAATATTTAACTAGCTCGTTGATTTACCTCTTAGATTCTATGGCTAACTAAACTAACCAAGATTTTGTATGATTTCTCCTTTGCAAGTGAAATATTTCAACAATGTTGGCATTTATGTAACTATGGCTAGCTCTAGAATCAATTAAAATTGCTATGGTTTGGTTATCAATATTCCCTTCCACTTCAATCATGGGGGATTAATATTCTACTTTCTTGTTGTCCAAGGATGCATAAATCCTTGGAATGTTTCCTCCCATGTCTTCAATTGTTTCGTCCTCTTAAATGTTTTGGACAGTCCTCATTCTTTCTCCTTTATGAGGGAAGTCCCTATATAAGTGATTTCTCTCACATCCACAACATTGTACAGGCTATTATTTTGGCCTTTTCCCAAATGAGTATGCAATCTTCTTCTCATTTTGGGTTGACTGACCTTATCGATTTGCTTCGGAGTTGTTCTTGAAAAAGGGTGGCTTAAAACCTTTCTGCCTTTGATCCCTCTTTCCTTTCATCTTATCATTCCAATATTTTTGGAAAATTATCCCTCCTCTACTTTTCTCATAAAGATGATTTTCTATCCTTATGGATTACTTCAAAGTCCTTAGGTTATCATGTTGTATCTTGTCACTGTAAAATGAGGGTAACCCACTCAAAAACCTTTGGATTTTGACCTTCTCATCCTTTATGAATTCAACATACTTCAACAATTCAAAGAAACTCTTCTCATATTCATCCATTGTCATGCTTCCTAATTTGAGTTCAAAGAACTCTTTCATATCCCTTTCATAGTAATGCTCGAAAAAATATTTCTCTTAGAAATATTCCTTGAACTTCCTCCATGAGATCCTCTTCTCATCAAGGTGCTTGGCTTGCTTAAGATGATCCCACCACATGGATTCATTTCCTTACAAGTGGTAGGTTACAATTCTAGATTCTACCCTTGAGGAGTAATTGTGCAGATGGAAATATATCTTCATTTCCAACAATCGAGCCTCATACTCTTATCTTTTCCTATGCTCACCACTGAAATTTGGTGGCTTGATTTTCGTGAGTTCACCTTTAAAGATGTTTTCCTCAGGTCTTCTTCTATGTCTCTTGATAGGAGAAACACTTGGGTTTCTCCCTAGTCCTAAACTGGCGTGAGTTATTAAAGTGGATTTCCTTGGAGAATGATGGTGCATGCTCATGGTTCTTGATTTACTATCATTACCATGATCATCCCTTCTTGTTTGGGATCTATATGATGTGACTTGTCTACCGCTAGATTCTTACTTAGTGCCAAACTCTCTATTGGATTTCTTATATAGTATGTTCATACTCTGAAGTATCTCTTCTTGAGATTCCATGATCCTTTCATTATTGAACCTATAGATCTGCACTTTTCTCTATAGACTTCTCATAGTTACAAGATCATTCCTTCCTCTCCTTTCGTTATACTTTGTCTCAACCTTTCCCATGTTGATATGCATACCTCTTGTTAGCGCACAAGTTGTATGATCCAAATTTATGAGTGGAATGAAATGAAACCACAGATTTATAATATTAAAACAGATACATAGTGAACAATAACATAGATACAATAAAAATTGGCTTCTATTAAATAAGAAGTATGTTGAAAAATGTAAAATGCAAACCGAAAACAAGCTTGCTAGAATGGTGGCAGCTTATCTCTGAGAAGATATGTGACGACTATGCTCATTTGCAAGAAGATGAGTATGTAATGAGCCTCTGAATTTATTTTTACAATAAAAATGAATTCCAAAACCATAGACATCCAAAAACTTAAGCCTAGGATTTGAAGCGTCAAAATTCATGTGGACCCCATTTGGGTAAGTTAGTACATCAACTTCTCGAGGTCGTAAATTTTGCATGCAATATCCATTTAGGGTGAACAATAGTTTTTTGGAAAGGTATTTATGAGGAGCTTCATTTAGGGGGCTCAATCAAATCCTTCTACTATCCTTGAGGTTCCTAATCACGAAAAAACGTAGTTTAGGCCCTCAAAATGGCCCCGAAAGTTTAGGCACCGAAAAACTGCTAAAAATAGTAAGTTGCCAAAAAACTATTTTGAGCCAGTTGGACAAGGTCGGTGGCCACCGATATCCTCCTGGATCAATACTTCCCCCTTAGGAAGAAATGGTCTCTATTTTGTTGAGTCCCCCCATCAGATGAAGAAATTTCTACTGAATTTGGCCCCGGGTGAGCCACTTGCCTTGGTGCAGGAGTTGCCCTACTTTGACAACATGATAAAGTTGGATCCTCTTCTGGAAAGTACCCTTGACATGTGTGTCCATGATCTAATTAGTGGATTCATGTTCCATGCAGTCATGGTTGATCTCTGTTGGTGTCAATTGTTATGTTATCTCCAAGGTGTCCAATAATGGTGGAAAATAAGGCTGAAGGAGCTCTACATTGAATATTGGGTTCAAGCCCAAGAATGAGGGAAGGTTGGGCTCAAAATAATTGTCACCCACAACCTTGGTGATGGTGTAGGATCCATAACAAAGTGGATGAGGCTTTTGATGAGGCCCTGTAAGTCATTCTTTCTACAAGTGCAACCAAACATTGTCTCCCACCTGAAACTAGTGTGGCACCCGGTGTTAATCATGGCGCTACTTGTACTTAGCATTGGAATTCTGTAAAATATATTGAACCTGTTGGCATACGTGTTGGATCTACTCAATGAACCAGGTGGCTTTGTCAGCTCCAGTTGGAGCATGCGATGACTCTGTCTGGGTGGCCGCAAGTGGTAGTGCAACATCCATGGGATCCAATGGTTTAAATCCAAATCCCACCTGAAAGGGGCCATAGTTGGTTAAGCTATGTATGTCTCTATTGTAGATGTGATGAACATAAGGAAGACTCTCATCCTAGGTGCGGGGGTTCTTGGAATTGTACATGTGGGGTATTTGCATGATCATCCAGTTGACGACCTCAGTTTGGCCATCCATTTGGGGGTGGAAGGAAGTGAATTTGGTGAGTTTGGTGTCTAGCAATGACCAAAGGTTTGACCAGAATTTGTTGAGGAAACAACTGTCACGATATGAGATAATGGTTTGTGGGATCCCAAAGTGTACCCACACTCATTCAAATAAGATCTTGGTAGTGTCCTTTGTTTTGATGCTCTTCTTGTAGGAATCCAGAATTGTCATCTTGGAAAAGAGATCAAAAACCACAAAAATATAGTCATTTCCCCACTTGGTGGATGAAATACCTGACATGTAGTCCATTGAGATGGATTCCCAGGGCCTGTCAAGAGTAGGCATAGGAGTGTACAAGCATTATTTATTAATGTCCATTTTGGCAATAGCGCAGGCAATGCAGGACAAGATATACTTACTGACATCCTTTCAAATTTTCGACCAATAGAGATGTCCCTGCAACATTTCCATTATATTTTCCATGCCGAAGTGTCCTACGACCCTACTATAGTGGGCTTCCCAAATTAGCTTCACTTACTCTCTTGATGGAATGCATAGATGGCCCAGATGGCACAGAATCTCGTCCTAAATATGGAAATTAGTGACAGTTGTGTTTTCACTCAACATATGGTAGGTGTTGGCGAATTCAGTATCTTTCGCATAGAGGTGGGGCCATCCAGAGGTCTCGTGGCTGCAAGAATTGATCATTGTGGTGAGTGTTTCAACTCGAGGTCCGTTGAGTAAATTAGCGACTCAGTTGGTAATTCATGTTTTATACTTGATTTTGAGGTGGAACTACTGCAAATATGTGGACCAATTCTGATGGCGGTCATTCTGCAATTTTCCTTGTGTCTGCATGAACTGTAATGGCTTATGATCAGTTTGGATGACTGTCTCCTTCCCGAGAATGTAATGCCTCCACTAGATCTAGGCTTTCACAATGGAGTACATTTCTTTGTCATAAGTAGGGTAATTACAGACCACATATGATAGTGCCTCACTATGATAGGTCATGGGGTGACCGTGTTGAGTGATGAATGCACCCACAACATAGTCTAAAGAATCTATCTCGATATCAAAGGGTTGTTGCAGGTAAGGTAATGAAAGCACTGGGTCAAAGCACAAGTGTTTCTTCAGATCATTGAATTATTTCTCTTGGAACAAGCCCCACACAATTTTTTTCTTACCACCACCTCTAGTTATTTGGATAAGGGCCCACGCAATATGGGAGAATCCCAACATGAACCTTCGATAGAAACTAGTAAGGCCTAAGAAGCTCTGAAGCTCAATGAGCGTGTTTGGGGCTGGCCAGTCACTGATGACTTGGATCTTGG
>SNQJ01S0191632.1:0-18096 GCA_010110895.2 Picea sitchensis
CTCTGATTTCCTTGAAGACTATCAACAGTTTATTAGAAATAATTATCAACCAGATGAATGATGAACAGACATTTTCCAGACAGAAAATGGTTCAGAACATTTACTCTTCTAGATTAGAAGAATGGCTCTTGTATCACTCTGTGGAGTGAGCATCATTTCTCATTACTCAAATAGAGTATGGTTTTGAGAGATGATGATGGTGCTCATGATCTAGTCATGATCTATTCTATATAACTATGTTGATGCTACCGAGTGAATGGTATGTTTTGTTCTCAAGACCATTACCTGTAATACCTTCCTGGCTAGGAGGGAGTGTTGATATTATGGTAGCTAAGGGAGGTATTTACCTCCACATGTAAACCTGACAAGGATAGAATACTCCAGGAAGCAAGAAGAAACCCTAATGAGTTGGCTAATAACCCTAGAAGACTTGTCGGCTCAAGAAGATCATTTATATTCGGTTATTAGCCTCCAAGAGAAGAAGTCGGCTAGAAGAAATAATAATATATTGAACAGACAGATACCTAGAATAAGAATTCGGCTCATGCAATTATCCAGGAATACTATAAATACAGGGTGCTAGTCTCTCATTTGTCACAATCTCAAAATCGCAGAGCAGTAACTAGTGTGCACTGCAGTGCCCGGTCTTGTGTGCAGGTTTGAGGAGAGATGTCGGTGCAGCTACTACAGCTAGCAGTTATGTTTTTGCTTGGACTATCTCTTGGCTAGGGTTTGGAACATCTGATCAGCCTTTGTTGATGCACTATTCTTGGGGAAAGGTGCACTACCCTTTGTTTGGCTATCTAGCCTAGGGTTTTCTTCCGAAGTGATTATCTGTCAAGGTTAAGGTTCTCGGAGGGTGGCTTCGACCTATGGTTGGGTGACAAGGGTATTGTCAATGGTAAAACGTGCACACATATTTCATATTCTAACATTATTATGACTCCACGCATCATCAAATCATGGATTTCGGGGAGTCAAAGTCTCAAGATTCAAACCAAATCCAGAGCCCCAAAATGACGATATTCATCCACTCAACTGACGATTAAGTTACAGTCATTTATTTTCTATGGCACTGAGATAATCTTTCTATTCCCTCACTCTTGGTCACAAGCCCAATCCATATGGGAAATATGAAGTTGTGTCGGGGGCCAACTAGGATAATACCTAATTATATTATGTAGTCACATCAGAAGGAGGTAATCCCTTGAGGTCTTACACGTTGATAAACACATAGTGCCAAGATAAGAATTTTTCATGCTCACCCTCAGTCACAACATTCTATTCATATTAAAAACAAAGGTTGCCACAAGCTAGCACATGTACATAAAACGGTCAGATTTTATCCTTGAAGAAATGTGGATACAGTGGAAATGTTGGATTCCATATCTGCATATTTTATTAAGTCTAAATATGAAACAAAGGACTGAAATTCTTCTTCAACATGGAACTTAGAGTACTTGTCATGAAATTAAATAGCATTAAGCAAAACATAGGTTGCACCATTTTATAGCATTAGAATAAAAGTAGGGAACTGTTGAAAGGTTCCTCTATTACTAGTTCCAATTGAGAATGTGATTCGTAAATTTAATTCTCATTAAATAGATATTAAATAATAAAGAAAGAAAATATATTGTTAAAAATAACATTATTACCACTTAAACAAAAGGGTGCAATGTCTCATTATCAAAAGATATGATGGGAAGAAAGTGTCTATGTGGTCTACATCAGAAGATTAGAAGCAAGTGAAAAGTCCAAGGAACAAATTCGAAGATACTTATGATGTGAGGGTGGAAGGAATGAGTAAGGAAGGATTAGTATCATTTTCCAAATAAATTTTAAAGACATGGAGTTGGTGCTTCCAGGGATTGGTTCTCTAAAACAAGGGAGTTGGTGCTTCCTAGGGTTGTTTCCCTAAAGCAATGGATTTGGCGCTTCCTAGGGTGGGATCCCTGAAAAAAAGGGGGAGTTGGAGCTTCCTAGGGTTGGTGCCTTGAACAAGGGGATTGTTGTCTCCTAGAGTTGGTGTTCTAAATAAATCTTCACATAAAACTTGTAATTTGTAATTTAAGTTTATAGTTATTAATGTTATTTACTGAAGTTATTTCTAATTAATTAAATTAATAAATAATTATTTAAAAATTGATAAAGTTATCAATATTGATTCAGCAAACCCCCCCCCACCTCTCTCAATATTGAACTACATTCCAACAATTGGTATCAAATCAGGTGCCTTCAACATAGTCTAATAACTGGAAGGTAGATTCTACATAATCCAATGGATTAGCAAGAAGGAATGTCTTCCACCAAAGCACCTTTGTTCAAAGGGAATTATTATGCACTTTGGAGTGTGAAGATGAAAATCTATATAATTTCTCTGGGTTGTGATATCTGACAATCTGTAGAAGATGGGTACACTATGTTACGTTTTGAGCTATTATTAGGTTTCTTTTCAATTTACTAGATAACAATAGCATAGGTAGAATCACTGAGAGAAACACAATCACAAGATACACAACATTGTATCCTGGGAAACCCTCATCAGGGAGAAAACCCAGCAAAAACTTCCTTAATATATATAGCCAATACAATGCCAAGACAATAAACCAAAACACTAGAGAATATCCAACACTGAGAAATGCGCCTCTCTCTTCTTTCATCTCCCAACTGAAGCTACCAAACTTTCTCACTTGATGAGAGAATGAGTGAGTGATATAATGAGGTGTTGGACTCCTTTATTTATACTAACTGGCAGGCATTGGAAAGGTGTCTCTTCACTGGACAGGCTCAACTTGTCTTCTTAGTGGTTAAAACCACTTTAATTAGGCCTAGGGTTGACTTCTTAATTTGCATAATAAAATTAGGGTTTGACCAATCCGCAAAAGGGGATTTGGTCAATTACAATGCCCGACATCATCAATCCACCAAAGGGGATTGATCTAATGAATAATGACTCAATAATAAATAAAATACTCTTTGCAGGTACAATACTTCAACACTCCGCCTTAACAAGAAGGGTATTCTACATCATCATCAGGAGAGAGAGAGGGAAACAACATCAACATCATAAAGAACACTAATTGGAATATCTATAAATCATTGGAATTTTTTATCATCAATATCAGCATCCACAACGAGGAGCTAGAATGGCATCATCATCATCTGCATCAACATGGATTAGTATAACACTAGTACATCATCATCATCAATAACAGCACAAGGTTGACACAACATCAACAACAACAGCATCGTAGCATGAAGGATGGAGCATCATCAGCATCAGCACTAGGTTGTAAATCTTCAGCATGAAGCTGGAATCTCAACAACATCAGCACGAAGCTGGAAATCTTCAGCACGAAGCTGGCATCTCAACAACATCATCATGAAGCTGGAAATATTTAGCATGAAGTTGGAATCTCAACAACATCATCACGAAGCTAGAAATCTTCAGCATGAAGCTGGAAATATTCAGCACGAATATGGAATCTCAACAACATCAGCACAAAGCTGGAAATCTTCAGCACAAGGCTGGCATCACAACAACATCAACACAAATCTGGAAATCAAGGAAACAACATTAGCACAAAGATGGAAATCTTCATCACAAGGATAGCATCAAAACACTACTCCCCCTTTCGAGGGAGGTCCATTCAGAGAATAGTAATCAATAAAAGACACATAGTATACATACCCATTGATGGAGGTTGATGGCATTGGGCCACATACATCTAAGTGAATGATCTCTAGGACTCCTTCAGCTTTATTGTCTCTCTTCAAGAAAGGGTTCTTGATGTTCTTTCATTGTGCACATTCGTTGCACACACCTTCATGGTCAACCTTGAATTCTGGTAGACCTGTGACTGCCTTGATTACATATAGTAATGCCTTGTAGTTGATGTGATCTAGTATTCTATGCCAAAGTTCACATTAATTCTCAATGGTTTGAGTCAAGGTTGCTTATGAATGACCTTTTAGCTTATACAAGCCACCTTCTTCTTTCCCAATAACAATTGCTTCTTCTATGGTTTGTCCTTTGGGCCACATAAGAACTTATCCATATATGAAAGTAAATCTAAAGCCTTTATTATCTAAAGCTGAGATAGAAAGTAAGTTATTTTTCAAACCTAGTACATATAGTACATCCTCCATCTTCACTGGGGTCCCTGAATCAAGTTTCTAATTCGATTCTCCTACAACTTTGATAGGGTATCGGTAATCATCTCCAAGTGTAACTTTCTAGGGAAAGTTCTTTTCTATAAGGCAAGAGAGAATGTATCTTTGACCTATGATGTGCTTGGAAGCACCACTATATATGAGCCAAGTGTCCTCACCAGGTGACATTGATCCTGAGACGGCAGAGATTAAGACATAGTCTTCAATCTATTATTTTATTATCTTTGTGGGTGGTTATTCATATTCAATTGTATGGGAATGGTGCCTTTTGTTTCTTTTGTTGTATTCTTCTCTTATAGCTGGAAAATTCCTAGCAATATGTCCCATCTTGTCACAATGGTAACATTGGTAGGATGAGAAATATTTTTCTCTTCTTTGACCTTTCTGAAACTTCTAGAATCTCCGCGGAGGGTGAGATTATTTATGGATTAATTTGTTTGGGGATTGAGACTCCTTATGTTGATGAGTTTATTTCTAGAAGTGAGACCTATTCCTTCCTACTTTAGTATGAGCAGCTAGGGATTTATCTTCATCTCTTTATAGTACTGCTTCTCAATTAACTACTCTTGCTTCTTCGTGAACACATTCTTCCCAAAGACTATCAAAGTGTAGTGTATCCTTTATGGCACAAATAGTTTGGATGAAAGCATCCCAAGGTCTTGTGAGACCATTAAGGGTTGTAATTATGAGTTCATATTCATATATAGTACCACCAATTGCTTCTATTTGTTCCTTGAATTGTGATATTCTAGAGAAATATTCCTGAATTGTTTCTCATTTATGCATCCTTGTACTTTTGAGTAGAGTTCTTAGATTCATCTTCTGGTTGATGTTATTTCCTTCATACATTCTGGTTAGGGCATCAAATATTTATTTTGGAGTTTTATTTGAAGCCACTTGAGGAATCAAGTGATCTTTAATAGAGTCTGCAATGATTATTTTGGCCCTAACGGTGTCCTTTTGGTGTTTTTCTTTAGCTGCATCATCGATAGGTTCTGGTACATCTTCTTTAATGAATCTTGCTAGGTCATTTTCTTCAAGAATGAGTGCAATCCTATACTTCTAGGTACGGAATTTTTCCACACCTTCTAGCTTGTCAACAAGCTTAGTGCTTGTAGACATCTTGACCTAGAGCTAGGAAAATGACCAAAAATTGAAAATCCTCAAAATTTAATTATGAACTTACTAGGAGGTGCGCTTGGCTGAGGCGAGTAGCCTGGTGCAGTCAGATTTTAGAAATCCAAATTTTTCACCTTCAAACTGGGCCAGCGGAATTATGGACTGGTACTTCTGGTATTGGTTATCGTTTCCTGGTTTTATGGTTTTTTGGTACTAATGAAAACTAGGGTTTCAATTTTCGGGAGTTTTTTCCACTAAAAAAGTGTGATGATGCTGCCAAAGAGTTCGCTAGGCTAGGTCGCACTTCCTTGATGAGTTTTAGGCTGAAATTCCTCTTCAATAGAAAACCCTAATTTTCTTGTACGGCAACAGTCACATTTTTGCTTATCCATTGAAAGGTGCTCTCTTCAACTTAGCTCTCATACCWTGTTACATTTTGAGATATTATTAGGTTTCTTTTCAATTTACTAGATAACAATAGCATAGGTAGGATCACTGAGAGAAACACAATCACAARATACACAACATTTTATCCTRGGAAACCCTCATGGGGGAGAAAACCCAACAAAAACTTCCTTAATATAGATATCCAATACAATGCTAAGACAATAAACCAGAACACTAGAGAATATCCAACATTGAGCAATGTGCCTCTCTCTTCCTTATTCTCCCAACTGCAACTACCAAACTTGCGCACTTAATGAGCGAATGAGTGAGTGAGATAATAAGGCGGTGTCTTCCTTTATTTATAATAATTGGAAGGCGTTGGAAAGGTGTCTCTTGACTGGGCAGGGATGACTTGTCTTCTTAGTGGTTATAACCACTTTAATTAGGCATGGGGGCCGACTTCTTAATTTTCATAATACAATTAGGGTTTGACCAATCCGTAAAAGGGGATTTGGTCAATTACAATTCCTGACATGATCAATCCACAAAAGGGGACTGATCTAATGAATAATTAATCAATAATAAATAGAATACTCTTTGCAGTTACAATATTTCAACACACTACACCTACTACTCCTCCCACGGACATAGCTGGAAAGAAGATTTGCAATGACAATGCAATATCAGCCAATGCCATCCTAGGAGGATTACCCAATCCTATATTTGTGAAAGTAATACATTGTAAGTCAGCAAAATAAATATGGGACAAACTAAAGGTCATTTATGAAGGATATAGAAAGGTCAAAAAGGCCAAAATACAAACCTGTAGAACACAATTTGAAAACTTGAAAATTAAAGAAGAAGAAAACATAACAGAATATCTTCATAGAGTAGATGAAGTGGTCAACTCAATCAGAGCATTAGGAGAAGAACTCAAAGATCAATCCATTTTCCAAAATATCTTGAGATCATTATCCATGAGATATGATGCCAATATTTCTACTCTTGAAGACAAACCAGACCATGATAATCTCACAATGGATTAACTACATGGGATCCTCATAGCGTATGAGATGAGAACATGGGAAGTAAGACTTTAAAAAGGAGAAACAACCTTCAAATCATCAAAAGAAAAGAAGGAAATAGGAGCAGGTGTCTAATGAATATATGTTAGAGATATTTGATGAAGAAATAGCTAACTTCATTAAGAAACTCAAGAAAGGAACTAGTAGATACAAGGGAAAGTTTCCTCTAATATGCTTTAATTGTGGAAATATTGGACATTTTTCTTCCAAATGTCCCTATCCAAAATAGGAAGAGGGTGATGATGAAAGAACGTTCAAAGAATAGAAGAAGATCCAAACCAAAGAAAAAATGAAGGTCTACAAAAAGAAAAATACCTTTTACACTGAAGAGAACATCAGCTCATCTGAAGAAAGTGAAGAGGAAGAGGAATCTGAGCACCTATTTATGGGTATAGAAACCCAAAATAATCACACTAAAAATACCTTTGATATTGAAGAAGAAAACTTTGAGATTGAAGGAGAAGTAGATCTTGAAGCAGAGATGATCAGTGCCCTGGATGAACTCAGAAAGTATAAAAATAAGAACAAGGTGTTAAGAGGACAACTGCTAGAATTTGAACAAGCACAACAAACAAGAGAAAAGGAAGTTTCAAAAACCATAAAAGAATCAGAGAAAATAATCATTGACTTGAAAACTCAGCTTCAAGAAGTCAAAAGAAATAAAGAAATATTGAATGAACAATTCAAGGAAGAACAACAAGTTTGTAAGAATCTAAAGGATGAAATTAGTCAGTTGAAAGGAGAACTAGAAAGACGAAATCACCAGTCAAAGTTTGTGAACAATTCAAATATTTTGAATGATATTCTTAACATCCAAAGATCACCAAATGATAAATCAGGATTGGGATATGATCAAAATTCAACCTCTACTGCTCAGAAAACTGATAAAAAGTCAATCAAGTATGCATATGCTCTTAGAATTCCCTTAAAAAGTGAAGATAACAAGATGAAGATGGCACCATTAAAGACTTATTTTAATAAGAAATCACCTCCTAGTCCAAAAGGAAAAGGAAATATAGTGATCAAAAGGATGGTATCAAAAGGAAAAGGAAATAAAATCAGAAGGACTCCTAATAGATATCAACATATCATTCTCGGATATTTCTATTCATGCAACAAATTTGGACACAAAGCAGTACATTGTAAAGCTTATAGACCAAAATAATGTCCAAAGATATAAGCACAAAAAGAATGATATAGAGAAAAAAAATTATAATTCATTCTCTCCTTTACAAAAGTATAATGTTAAAAGCCACAAATGCAACAACTATGGTCATAAAACTAGTGAATGTAGATTACCAATGCAATCCTTGAAGAAAAGAAAACCTAAAAAACATGAAAAGAAGATATGGAAAGAAAAGCATATAGAAGAAAAAGTAAGAGAATGTAAAGTGGCCCTGTATGCAAAGAACAAAAAGTGCTAGTGGTATATTGATAGTGGATGATAAAAACATATGACAGAAGATAAAGGCAAATTTCTCACTCTAACAAAGAAGGATAAAGGTAAAGTCACTTTTGGAGATAATTTATCTGCCAAAATACTAGGAAAAGGAAAAGTTTCCTTAGGAAACAAGAAAAATAAAGCAAAAAAATGTGTTGCTAGTAGAAAATTTAAAACCTAAACTACTCAGTGTAAGCCAAACCTATGATCAGGGACACATACTCATTTTTTATTCCCAAAAAAATGAAATAAGGGAAGAAGTGATGCAGGAGCATCATCAGCAAGCACACGTGGAGAGACAACTCAGTGCCTTAGCGTGCCTTGGAATCAATTTGGAATCTTAAACGGTGGTGTTTTTCTGCAAATCATTTTTCTTTTCAGTAAGATTTATGTGGGAAGGAATGTTTTGAGGATTCGGAGAAACCACGATATTGTTTATCGAAGGTCAATGTTTCGAGTCCATATCAGGACCCATCATTAGGACATCTAAGCCTGGGTAAAGAAGAAACTGAAGAGTGAAGATATATAATGACCTAGGGGGGGGGAACCTCAAGTTTTGAAGTCGGCTTCTAAAAACTTAGAATTTTTATTTTTATTTTTTATTAAAGGATTAGGGTTTTTTAAGGATTTAGGGTTTTTTTATATATTGAATTATTAATTAATTTGTAATTTTTTTATTTTTAATGTATTATTTATAAAGTTTAATTAATGTAAATTATAGAATGAAGGTTATAATTGTTATTCAAGTTAATTAATGAAATCAAATGTGTTTGATTATTAGTTTTATTTAAAAGTATAAAGTTAATAGTATAATAATGTAATGTTTAGAATAGATTTGTATTTATATTTTTAATTATTATTCTTTTCTTATTTTTAAATATAGGAAATGAGTTTTAAGAGAGAGGTTATTAATATTGAAAGGTTTTAGGCTTTAGGTTTATTAATATAGAAAAATTGTTTTTAGTTGAGAAAGAGGGATCTAGGTTTTAGGGTTTAAAGAGTAGATTACATGGTACATCTATCTTGGATCAGAGGAATCCAGTTTTCCCTGATTTCTAGGCCATTATCCTTGTTCAAGTTGTTAGGGTGCTTAATAATCTCAATAGCTTCTTTGATTCTGCACTTGAAGAAGTGATCTTCCTTGGCTAAAAATTTTGTGTCTTTTAGGCGTATGTGGTGTTTAGAGGAGAAGGAGTGTTCGGCTAAAGCTAAGGTGTGCGTACGTTCATTCTTGATATCTACTCCATGTTCTTTGATTCTAATCTGAAAGGAACGACCAGTTTCTCCTATGTAGCAGTTTTTCTTTATTGATTGAAAACTAAAGAAGATCAAAAGGCTTGGGATTGAACGATCTGGGAGTTCCACTCTCAAACTTTAATATAACGGATCTTGAGTATTTGTTACTTGTTACTTCTATAGGAGAGGTAGTCAGAGGGAACCCTAGGAACATTCTAGTAGAAGTATGAATATTGTATGCCCAAAAGGAGGTTGTAAAACAAAGAGGATAGTTGAAACTTTTTAGGAGAGGAGAAAGCGTTGATACTCGGTAGCAATCCATCTTTTGTAAACGCTTGTACAGACATTCATCTTAATAGAAAGAAAGCAGTTTTTCTTGCATATGAACTTTCTGTGTGGTTATGTGTATCTGATGAATGTTATCTCTGTGTGTGTATGTATATTGTAGATGTGTGATAGGTTTCATTTACAGTAGGAAGATAGATTCCTCTATATTTTTTGAGTTTGAAATATCATTCTAGGTTCTTTAGGCTATGCAAGGAGTGTATGATAGAACATCAAAGGTTTTGTAGCATGTTTAAGGAGTGTGCATCTGAACTCGGTGGAGTCAAAAAAGAACATGCCAAGAGGGCGCACCAGAGTGATAACAACTCAAGGGAAGCCTCTAGGTTGTTGAATACCTTAGAGGAGAAACTGTGCAGAGGAAGCACAAAGAGACAGAGTCATTAAGAACTCTGTAGAGCTCTTCCAGGTGGGAATCAAGTAGATGCAAGTGTGCACAAAGACAACTCTCTGTCAAGTTCAAGGAAAAGAGGATCGGAGAAAGATATTCATAGAGTTACTGAATACTCAGGAGGAAGACATGTGCAAGGTGTGCACCATGCTAGTACTTAGACAAAATGTTGAAAGAAGTCATATGAAGGGTCATTCGAACGCAAGGAGTGTGCAAAGGTGAAATTGTTCAAGTTCGAAAGCTTAGGAGAGTGTTGAGTTTCCAAGAGGGCACCAGAAAAGTAATTTAAAGGAAGCAGAAGGGTCGAGACCCTTTAGATTTATGAGTCAGTTTGAAGCTCATAAGAGATAGCACAAGTAGTGTGCAGGAGAAGGACTTATTCCAAGTCCCAAACCTCTGGAGGAGGAGAATCACAAGTCAATATCCAAGAATTTGGGCTCGTAGTAGAAGTTTCAGAGGCTGAAACCTTTGAACACTTAGAAAATTTCCCAAGTCTGGGAGAACGAAGAAGATTGCTAAAGTCCCAAAGTTTTGAAGCAATTAGGGACTATTCATAGTCCAGAGGGATAGGTGGCGCAAGATCCACAACTCCAGAGAGATATCACTTTTGAAGTTTGAGGACAAGGAGAGAGAGGAATCTCCGAAATACGAAATCAATCACGATCGTTGATTGAAAGGGACATGTGTTGATAGATTGTGGAGATCTGGGATAGTGTGCTCCTGGGAGAAGGAAGAAAAAGAGGACAGATCTCAATCGTTGATCACAAAATATCGTCGAGGTCAAAATATCGACGGTCGAGCTGGACTGCGGGGCCAGAACATGCTCGGACTTTAAAAATTTGAGAGCGGGCCGCAATTGGAACCACGATATTGGCAAAGGGATACGTGGTAGCTGGAGGTGAATTGTGGAGAGAAAAGAAGGTTGGTCTTAGACCACTCTTGACCGCCCCGCAATCACGTGTTTACGTGAGGTCATGGCCTGAGGTCATATGAGGGAGAGGACCTAGCGGGGGGAGCTAGTGTTTGTTAATTGAATTCTTTAGAGAGGCCAGGAAAGAGCCTGTGGGTTTGACAGAACCAGTCCTTTGAAGGAAATGGGACCTGTGTAAATTAGTTGGGCTATAGAAAAGGCCCTACGAGTCGATCTGACTTCTTGATTTGAACGATCCTAGACCAGGAGTTCGCATAGCCCCGAGGGGAGAAGGGGGGTTTTCATCAAGTGGTATCAAAGCTTGCTTTAATCTGTAGATTTCAGGTGAGGAGATGAAGGATATAGTCTTACTACATCAAGTAGTATCATATATTTCTCTCCTTGTTGATATGAACTCTCAGTTGAGTTCATGAGACTTTCAGATAGTCTCCTCTCTTCTCCCTTTCCCACCCGGAAATATGGGATTTCTCTTGTACCCTCCTGGAAGTCTATGAGATCAAATGATCTCATCCATTGCCCCCCTGAAAATATGAAATTTCACTACTGTTCTCTTTACACTCTATGATATCCTCAATTGATCTCATCTCATTGCCCACCTATAAAATTGAAAATTCATTTCTGCCCTCCAGGCAGTGTATCCACCTCCTCGTCATCATTGAGGTTCCTCCCAATCTCTAGTTCACAGAGGTGAATCACTTTCTCCTCTATGTCACTAAGGTTTTCAACTTCCCTCAGCCACCTCCTCAACTCTTGTTGTTTCTTTTTGGCCAACAACTTTTGAACAACCCATTTTACTTTCCTATTCAAAGGCCTTTCGTACCTCCATTGTACCTTTGTCTCATGTTGCATCTTCAATGTCAATTGTTCCATTCTTTATATTATCTCAATGAGCTCCTTGTCAATTTATTCTTTACTTTTCTTCTTATTATCTTCTCCTCAACCACACTTATGGCCTTCAGTAGCCATTTTTTTTGTCTTCATCCCTCCTGGATATCTACCATTTGTTGCACACCTTGCAACAATATTTACAGAGAATCAGTACTATGTCTTTCTTAACCTGTTGTCTACAGGTGAAATTCAGCTTCTGATACCATTTGATGTCATCATATTATCTATATTCACCTTCTCACCTTTGCCTACAATCTACAGAGAAAATTCATATCTTGATACTACTTGTTGTAGTCAGACTATCTCCTTCATCTCCTCACCTGAAATATACAAACGAAAGCAATCTTTAATACCACTTTATGTATACCCCCCTTCTCCCCTCGGGGTTGTGTGACCTCCCAATCTAGGATTGTTCAAATCAAGGAGTCATATCAACTCTTCGGGCCTTTTCTAGACCCCAACTAATTTACACAGGTCCCCTTTCCTTCAAAGGACTGGTTCTATCAAACCCACAGGATCTTTCCTGGCCTCTCTGAAGAATTCAATTAACAGACACTATCCCCCCCCGCTAGGTCCTCTCCCTCATATGACCTCGGGCTATGACCTCATGTAAACATGTGATTGTGGGGCTGTCAAGAGTGGATTGAGACCAACTCACTTTTCTCTCTGCAATTCACCTCTAGCTGCCACATATCCCTTTGCCAATACCATGGTTCCAATTGTGGCCCACTCTAAAAAATTTAAAGTTTGATCATGTTCTGGCCCTACAATCCATCTCGACCATCAATCTTCTGAACTCAAAAATGTTTCTTGATCAACGGTTGATATTTGTCCTCTTTTTCTTCCTTCTCCCCGGAGCACGCTTTCCCAGATCTCCACGATCTGTCAACACATGTCCCTTTCAATCAACTATCATGATTGATTTCATCTTTCAGCCTTCAGGAGTTTCAACTCTCAACTCTTGTTTCCTTTGCATGACAATATTCCGAAGTGGAATATCTACTAACACATATCCTCAACCAACGAACGGCTCAGATGAACTCCATCTCTCCACCTTCGAGAGTTCTTGTTCAACACCTCCTCTTTCTTCCGGAGTGATTTCTCTGAAATGGCAGATCGCCTGCCATGTGTCCTCCTCAATCAATGGCTCTACCTTTGCTTCAGGAATTTGGCCCTTTCAACCAGATCAATGGTCCTTCAGCCCCCTTCTCGATCAATGATCAAGATCTCCTTCGAGGTTTTGACGATTTTCCCCATCGCTTTCCTCTAGAGTTCTAGATCTGGCGTCACGTGTCCACCTTCGAATCGACGAATCTCATCCGCTTCAGGGCTTTGGCCTTCGAAAATCTCAACTTCTCCATGCTTTGATTTTCCTGAAGCATTTTACCCAAAGTCCACTATCTAGCGACGCGTTTCCTCCCACAGATTAATGTCTCCCAGCTACTTTGGCTATTCGGGCTTCGGGAATTTCAACACTCCACCTTCGCTTCCTCCTAGAGCTCATGATCCATCGACGTGTCTTTATGTATCTAAAAGTCCAGATTTACTTTGGATCTTTGAGGTTCAGGATTCTCAAACTCCTACGCACTCATTCCTCCTATAGTTCTTTCACCCGAATACAACGGATTTTCGTCATGCATCCCTCTGGATTTGACGGTCCAGATTCACTTTGTCTCTTCGGGGTTCAGGAGTTTCAACTCCTATACACTCATTCCTCCCATAGTGATTTCACCCAAAGTCTCATATCTATTGACACATACCCTCCTGAAAACCAACGGCCAGGATCTACTTTGGGTCTTCGGTGATTCCTCTCTCTCCTTTTCCTCAAACTTCTGAAGTGCTCCCACTCTGGAGTTGTGAATCTTGCGCCACCTATCCCTGTAGACTATGAACGGTCCCTAATCTCTTCGGGACTTCGAGAATTTAGAAATTCTTCTCATCTATGCACCCTAAGGGTTAAATCTCGTGCACTTTACCTGGATCCGATGATTGTCGATACTCTACGCCCAAATCTAACAACTGGGATCTGTTCTTCTCCTTGCGTGTTCCTCCTTTGTCCTGGACCCTGATATGACGATCCAAATCTCTTCATGTATCCGATCTAATGGTTGTTGTTTCTCCTCCTTTTGAGATTCTTCGTTCTCCCGGACTTGGTAAATTTTCTAAGTATTCAAAGGTTTCGGCCTCTAAACCTTTTGCTAAGAGCCTGAGTCCTTGGATATCGACTTGTGCTTCTCCTCCTCCTGAGATTTGGGACTTGGAATAATTTTGTCTCCTGCACACTCCTTATGTTATCTCTTCTGATATTTTAACTGACTCAGAACTCTAAAGGGTCTCGGGCCTTCTTCTTCCTTTAAAGGACTTTTCTGGCACCCTCCTGGAAACTCAACACTCTCCTGAGCTTTCTAACTTGAACAAGTTCACCTCTGTGCACTCCTTATGTTCGACTGAGCCTTCAAATGGATTCTTTCAACATTTTGTCTAAGTGTTGGTCTGGTGCACTCCTTGCACAGGTCTTCCTCCTGAGTATTCAATAACTTTATCAATATCTTTCTCCAATACTCTTTTCCTTGAACTCGACAGAGAGTTCTCTTTGTGCACACTTTCATCTGCTCGATGCCCACCTGGAAGATCTCTACAGTGTTCTCAGTGACTTTGTCTCTCTGTGCTTCCTCTTCATAGTTTCTCCTCTAAGGTATTCACCAACCTAGAGGCTTCCCCTGAGTTGTTATCACTCTGGTGCACCCTCCTGGCATGTTCTTTTCTAACTCTAACGAGTTCAGATGTGCACTCCTTGCACAGGATACAAAACCTCTAATGTTTTGTCGTACACTAATTGCACAGACTAAAGAACCCAAAATGATATTTCAAACTCAACAAAGATAGAGAAATCTATATTCCCATTGTAAATGAAACCTATCACACATCTACAGTATACATACACACACACAAATAAAATTCATCAGATACACATAACCACACAGAAATTTCATATGCAGGAAAAACTTATTTCTTTCTATTAAGATGAATGTTTGTACAAGTGTTTACAAAAGTTGGACTGCTACCGAGTCTCAGCACTTTCTCCTCTCCTAAAAACTTTCAACTATCCTCTCTATTTTACAACCTCTTTTTGGGCGTACAATATTCCTACTTCTACCAGAAGGTTCCTAAGGTTCCCTCTTACTACCTCTCCTATCGAAGTAACAACTAAAAACTACTCAAGCTCTGTTATATTAAATTCTGAGAGTGAAACTCCCAGATCATTCGATCCCAAGAGTTTTGATCTTATTTAGTTTTCAATCAGTAAAGAGAAATGATTTTCAGAAAAATGTCAGCGTTTAAGATTCTGAATTGATTCCAAGGCGTGCTAAGGCATTGAGTTGTCTCTCAACGTGTGCTTGTTAACGATTCTCCTGCATCAATAAATATCAGGAAAATTAGTTTATATTGCACCAAGAACCTCAAGCAATGTGTATGTCTTAGATATTGAGGAAGAAGAAGAATGTTATATGACTCAAGTATATGAAAGTTGGCTATGGAACAAAAGGATGGGACACTTGATATTTGATAACATGATCAAAGCTAGTAAAAAGGGAGTTGTAAAAGACATGACAAAATTTATCAAGCCCTCGAGTATTGTTTGCAAACACTGTCAATTAGGGAAGCAGACATGAGTCAGATTCAAGAAAAAAGAGAATTCTACCTCAAAACCCTTGGATATTTTTCACACTGATCTATGTGAGCCCTCTAGGACTAGAAGCATACAAGGGGAACACTACTTCATGTTGATCATTGATTACTACACGAGGATGACTTGGGTATATTTTCTCAAAGAAAATATGAGTCATTTGAAAAGTTTAAAGCATTCAAGACTTATGTAGAGAATGAAACAGATATCAAAATCAAATGTTTAATATCATGTAATGGAGAGGAATTTACCTCTAAAGAATTCAACAAGTTTTGTGAAGATTATGGAATCAAGAGACAATTCTAAGGTCCAAGAACTCCTCAATAGAATGGAGTTGTTGAGAGGAAAAACAAAACCGTTCAAGAGACTACAAGAACTATGTTGAATGAAGCCAAGCTTCTAGAAAAAATTTGGAGAGATGAAATATATACAACAGTCCACATAATTAACCTAGCATAAATTAGAGCTAAGCAACAGAAAACACCTTATTAATTATGGTTTGGAAGACTAGAATTTGTGAAACATTTCCCAGTCTTTAGAATTAAGTGTTACATCAAGAGGAATGAACATGATCTAGGGAAATTTGACTCTAGATCATATGAAGGTATATTTTTGGGATATTCAACTAACAAAACTGCCTACAAGTGTTACAATCTAATATTTCACAAAATAGTGGAAAGTGCAAACGTGAAAATAAATGATCTAAAATTGAGAAAAAATATATCTCAAGATGAAACAAAAATTGATGAATGGAGAAGAACCAGTGATGATGAAGAAGATGGTGAATCACAAAATGAATAATATATTGAATAACTACAAGATAATGAACCACAAACTGATGATGATAAGGATGAAGAAGAAACACCCTTGCCAAAAGCACCGTCAAAAAGAGTTCAAAAGAATCACCCTGAAAATAAGATTATAAGGGATAAAGATTCAGGTGTAGTAACAAGAAGGAAACTCAAATTTTATTATGAATAGGTAATGATTTTAGTAATAGAACCCAAAAAAAAATCAAAATCTAACAAGAGTGGAGACTGGATAAAAGCAATGAACGAGGAACTTGATCAAATTAAGAAAAATCATTCATGGGAACTTGTCCCTAGACCCAAGGACAAGAATGTGGTAGGAACCAAGTGGATATTCAAAAACAAACTCAATGAAAATGGACAAATCATAAAGAAAAAAGCCATATTAGTATGCAAGGGATATGCCCAAGTGGAAGGTATTGACTTTGAAGAGACTTTTGCCCCAGTATCAAGACTAGAAGCCATCAAAATGTTCCTCGCATTTGCATGCTTCAGAAACTTCAAAATTTATCAAATGGATGTCAAGTCAACATTTATGAATGGAACATTAGAAGAATAATTCTATATTGAGAATCCAGAAGGTTTCATATTAACATAAATTCAGGACTATGTGTGCAAACTAAAGAAGGCTCTATATGATCTTAAACAAGCCCCTAGAGCATGGTTATCAAGACTTGATCAGTATCTGCAAAATCAAGGATATAAGAGAGGGACTATTGACAACAACCTATATATAAAAATTAAGGATCAAGATATGATTGTTGTAGTATTATATGTAGATGATATCATATTTGGAAGTAATTTTACCATACTAAGAAAAACATTTAAAAACAAAAATGCAAGAAGAGTTTGAAATGTCTATGCTAGGAGAACAAACTTTCTTCCTAGGTTTACAAGTCACTCAAATATATAAAGGAATATTCATTTCTCAAGATAAATATATCAAATAAATGTTAAAGAAACTTCAAATGGAAGACAATAAACCTTTGTGGACTCCCATGGGAACTGGATGCAAACTAATCCTAGAGGGTGACTCACCAAAAGTAGACCAAACTATGTACAGGTCAATGGTTGGAAGTTTGTTAAGAACCAAATATCAATATAGCATAGAAAAACCTCAGACTAAGTACTCAACGCCTTGAAAAGGAGATAATTTCAGGTAATAAGCCTCTTCGAGGGGGAAACCTCCTTATACAACACATAAATTTCCAAATACAAGATGATTCCAAATGAAAATGTCTCCTTGGTATATATAGGAGACTAGGAGGTACAATTACAACTAATGGACTCAAGATGACATAAATAAAATAACATTGCTAATGTAATATGCCCCAATTAAGGGGTAATGAGCCACTATTTAGGACTTAACATGTCTCTCCCCTTGAGACAAGTGTTGTCTACAACGCTTGAGTAACTCTGGATTCTTTTGTATAAAAGACTCATCTTGCCAAGTGGAATCTCCAGCCGATAATTTCCTCCATTTAATGAGATACTCTAAAATGGATCTATTCCTTAGCTAGCGAATTCTTGTGTCAGTGATGGCTTCAGGCTCCAATATGATTTTTTCTTCCTCGTCAAGTTCTGGCAATACAGTTTGAACTAGGAT
>SNQJ01S0191633.1:0-15613 GCA_010110895.2 Picea sitchensis
TCCTCTTCACTTTTTCCCTTTGAAGATTCACCCAAAACTGGTCTCTTTCGTTCCAAGTAATCCTCGTACAAAACTTTCACCATCTCTGACATAGCAAGGAAAGTTTTCCGGAACTCTTTCTCATCCTGAGAAATCCCTTCTTTTGATGTCATATTCTCGTTGTGAGAAGCTCTCTTTCTCAATCCAATTAATGGATTCTCTACAACAAGCTCTCCTTCACCACGCTGTAGTTTTTCCCTGGTTAACATGCAAAACTCAAATCCAAACTTCAACTAGCTCTGATACCACTTGATCCGAAAATATCTTTTAATGACTGTGGTTGTGTTTTTAATTGCATTTGAATATTAACCATTGAAGAAGATAATGAAAGAGGATGAAGATGAGAGAATATATCACAACCATAATAAAAAATACATATTTGAATTGAAGCAATAAGAACAACAAACCATAACAAGAGAAGTGATAATGGAGTTCGGCACAAAATTGCCTACGTCTCCGAGCCTTTGTCTTAGTGGGGGAGGCTTCTTTATTTATGTTCAAAATATCAAAAAGTACATCGCAGAAGTGCCATTAGGCTACAAGATTGATCTGTTCATGTTCTTCCAGATCTCTAGAACCCAACAGAAGAAATGACACGCAAAACGGATGATCGGAGCTCCCAGAAATGGTCCGCAAGCGTCTGCTCCTCAACAACTTCCCTGCATAAAAATGGCTTTGGCTTGGCTTCCCTTTAGCATAACTCTTCTATGACCATCCTCCATGGCCTCAAATAGGCATTTTTTTTATATATATGAAGTTTTTTATCCATCCCCAACTTCCTCCCAAAATCCGTGCTCAAATCCCCCTTCAAATGGCCCAAAATCCCCAAAAAATCCAATTTTTGGGCATAAAATCAGTCAAAAATCAATTATGTAAAGTTAAAAACCCATTTTTTCTAAAAATTACATAGTAATACCCCAACACAGGGTGCATGCCCCCTTTAGCATGTCACATGGGACCACATGGACAAGTGCCAGTGCTCCAAGTGCTATGCGCCAGCCCCCTTAACTGTTAGCTCCTGGTTTTGGGGCGCCTTCCATGGGATCTGGGCTAATCTGCCCTTGGGTGTGCCTAGACAAGACCTTGGGCATGCTATTGTAATGAAACCGTGTGATGGGGCTTATCCCTAGCCCCCTTGCGCCCTCCTTTGGCTATTTGACTCCAAAACTATAGGAAAGTGGGTTTTTTTCATAAATTTGACTTTGGCAGGTTGGTAATTGAACTTTTCCAAAGACTTGGAGCTAGCCATGGGCCAGAGGTTCAAATCCCATGCACCCCAAAATACTTTTTACATTCCAAATAATAGTGAAGTGCCACATGGCTTCCCATGTCTGGGCCATGTGGCACTTATTCATTTGCAAGTTGACCATTGACTTTTGCCATAGAAGAATCTGATTGTCGTGCAATATTTTTCACATCCGGAGTCTGTTTTGATAAAGTAAATATATGGACGGAATCGGGAGAACGAGACAAATGCAATGGAATTGGTTTCGTCAAATTCTGATCATTTTCATTTTTGAGCCTTTTTGAGCCCTGTCAGGCTCCTGGATCTGATTCTGGATCAGTGTCTATGCTCAGCCTTAACCTTCTGACACTCCAAGAATTTAGCAATGTATTCAAAAATATCCCTCTTCATTCATGGCCAATAATATTGGCTCTTGACTGTTGAAACTGTTTTCTGATATCATGGGTGTCCAACATAAGGTACATTATGCATCTATTTTAAAATCGTACTCCTCAATTCATGAGAATTGGGTACATAAATTATTTTCTTGTACAAGATAATTCCATCAATTCCCAATTCATAATCTTCAACTTTCAGTTGCATTTTTCCTTGCTGAAATTTTGTTACCAACTCCATGTACTGCAAATCATCTTTTGCAGCCTAAGAAATTCTACCTTTGAGATCAATTTTATACATGCTAATCGTTGTATCATGTATTTCATGCACTCTTATGTTGAAGGAATCAACCACTTTGTTCTCCTTTCCTTTTGATGTGATTAATATCAATGTCATACTCACTGAGGAATTCCAACCATCTATTATGCCTGACATTCAAAGTTGGTTGATCAAATAAGTATTTCAGACCATTATGGTCTATCTTAAACTCAAACCTATTTCCCATGAGGTAGTGCCTCCACTTCTTCAAAGCATTCACTATGGTTTCCAACTCCAAATCATGAGTGGCATAGAGCCTTTCATGCTCTTTCAGTTTTCTAAATTCCAAACATATCACAGATCCATTCTGACTGAGGACTCCACCAAGTCCTTTGAACGCATCTGTGAAAACCATGAAATATCTATTCATATCAACAATCCTCAAAATTGGAGCACTTGTTAACAGTTGCTTCAATTTCTGGGAGCTATTTTCACACTCTATTGTTCATTGAAACTTCACCCCCTTCCTTTGGAAGGAAGTGATTGGGTGAGCAATTCTCGAAAAACCTGCAATGAATCTTCTTTAGTAACCAGCTAGACCCATGAAGGATCTGAATTCTGTCACATTATTAGGTGTTTTCCACCCTTTAATGGCCTCATTCTTTTCAGGGTCCACTATTATTCCTTCTTCAGATATTATATGCCCCAAATAGTGAATTTTTCTTTGATAAAATGAGCACTTGCTCAATTTGGCATATAATTGGTGCTCCCTTAGCACTTGTAAAACCATCCTCAAATGATGCTCATGTTCTTCCTCTAACTTGGAATACACGAGGATGTCATCCAAAAATACAATGACAAACTTGTCTAAGTATTCTCGAAAATCATCATTCATCAAGCACATAAAAACAGTTTGTGCATTTGATAACCCAAATGGCACCACTGTGAATTCGTAATGACCATACCTTGTCATGAAGGCGGTATTGTTGATTTCTTCATCTCTGATCCTTACTTGATGATATCCTAACATGAGATCAATCTTTGAGAATATCTTTGCATCATTTAATTGATCAAAGAGATCATCAATCCTTAGCAAATGATACTTTTTCTTTATAGTCACTTTGTTCAATTGTCTAAAATCGATGCACAATATCAATGTCCCATATTTCTTCTTCACAAACAATACTGGGGCAGCCCAAGGTGACACACTTGGGAATATATACCCCTTCTTCAGAATCTCTTCAAGTTTCATTTGCAACTCCTTCTGCTCTGGTGTATTCATTATATAGGGAGTCTTTGATACTGGAGTTGCTCCAGGCATCAAATTTATAGAGAATTCAATATCTCTCTTTGGGGGTAGTCCTGTAACACTTCTTCAGCTACATTGCTAAGATATCTTGGACAATAACTACCCTAGGAATTCCTTGGACTGTTTTTGGGTTCCCTTCCTCATCCAAGAAAGTAAATGCCTTGTTATGAAAGTCTAAGACAACATGGTGATGGTCCAACCAATCCATACCAATTAGAAAATCATATGAACCCAATGGGAAGGATGTTCAAATATTCCTTTCTACTTATCCCATTCATGTCCAATGAACATGATTTGAATAGCTCAACCACTTTTCTCTTGGTTCATGTAGCCAGTTGTACCAGCCAAGATTTCTCATGCTTGCTTCTTGGAAAAAGAAATCTATCCACTACCTTAGGATATATATAGCTATGACTAGATCCTGAAACTATTAAAATAGTAAAGGCATGGTTATTGATCATAACTTCAAATTCAATCGTGTGTGATTGAAACTCATCTTGCTTGTTGTCTGGGGCTGGATAGATCCTAGGTATACTTTTGTCCATGTCCTCCACTATTTGTTCTTGCGGTACATTGTGGACAACTCTCACTCTGTCATTTTTGTGAGGACAATCTATATACTTGTGGTGTCCTTTACATACCCAACATTGAATGGGTGCCTTCCTTTTCCTTTGCCACCAACCTCAGCCATTTTGTGCTCACTAAAAGATGGTTTTCCTTGAGAATTGTTTCTAAAAAACTGTGGCTTGTTCCCCTTTTACCTTTGTTCCTTGTTAAACTTCTTCTTGTCCTCCTGAGCCTTCTAGAAAGTAGGCTTTCCTTTTTGTTGATCATATAAGTGTTTTTCTCCCCTTATGGTTTCTTCCAGATTCTTGGGATCATCATATTGGATTTTATCACTGATGAAAGATGGCATTACACTAATGTACCTCTGAATATTCACTCTCTCATCCTTGATGAAGGAGACATACTTCAACAATAGCATAAATCTCTTTTCATATTTCTCAATAGTCATGCTACCCAGCTTGAGTTTAAAGAACGATTTCATCTTTTTATCATAATACCTCTTAGTGAGGTATGTCTTCTCAAAATGCCTCTTGAATTCCTTCCAAGTCACATTTTTATCTCTGAGGTGTTGCACTTGCACAAGTTTATCCCACCACATGGATGTCTTTCCTTTCAGTTAGTATATAGAAATTATTCCCTCTCCATGAGAAGAGTAGTTATCTAATTGGAAATACTTCCTCATGCCTAACAACCATGTCTTAGCATCTTCATCCTTCTTGTGCTCACCATCAAAGTATGATCCTTGATCTTATTCATTTCTCCTTTCAACTTATCCACCCCATACCTCCTATGATTCCTGACAGGGGATGGACTTGAGCTACTATGTGATCTCCTATGGGAATCCTTTTGGGAGTGATGGTGATCTCTGCAACCACTCCTTAACGTTCCCTTATTTTCAGGGGTCCCGTGGCTTCTTTATTTGTTGGAGCTACTCTCCTTATCCAAGTTATTTTTAATTATATCCAAGCTTTTATTAACTTCCTATTGAAGTATTCTTGTTTTTCCTTGGCCTTCATAAGTCTCTCATTATCATCCTTGTGGCTCTAGACATCTGTCTGTAATTTTATGAGGGTCTAAGCCAAATTTATGTCTTCCTCCTTTCCTCCTCCATGTCCATTGGTGTAAGTTCCTTCCATATCCAAATGGACATTCAACCCTCTGTTTTCATCTTCTTGACTGAAGACTACCTGAGTATCATCCATCACTTCTACACTTTACGCTGAATTTGATCTGAAAATTGTTAATTCTGCAAAAATGTGCAACCAACAGAACGTTTTCAGGCCAATTATTGTTCATAATTTCATAAGAAAATAAAACATTATGATTCATTAATATATCAGACTTATTTTTTGTTGGTTTCCTTAGAAATTAACTATTCAGATCCAATTTTTGGGTGAAAATTTATCTTCTAGTATTCAAGACCTTTCCAATGGTTGTTATGGATAATTGAACAATTTTTCCCTTTCCTCTTCTTAAAAAAAAATACAGGCACTAGCCCCTTTCCTGTGGCCCCCAAATTCATGTGACCAAGGGTTGTGACCAAACGTTAATCGTTAGGCACTTATCATGTGCTTCGAGCCTTTGGGGCTCTGGAACTTTAGGGATTTGGAGGATCTTCCTCCACTACAATACATTTTACCCGAATATTGATTCTCTGAATACTGAGAGGACGTACAGATCGAGAGTCTTCCTTCTTTGTTTAGATATACAGTGGCTCGGATCAACTCCAAGACTCCAGGCTTCAACGGTTTCTAAAACACTTCACTACCAATATCTCAAAGTGTGGACCCACTAGAGATCCCCTCTCCTACCTCCACGTGTCATTTGTGATCAACGGTCATGATGGACTTCAGCCTCCAGAATTCCTCAACCACAACAATTTTGCAATGCAATCCCCCAAAGTACCACTCCTCCAGACTACAGAATGTGGCGTCACACGTCCTTTCTGATCAACAGTCATGATTTACTCCGCTCTTCATAGCTTTGGAAGTATTCATACTTAACATTCTTGACCAAGTTCCTCCGAAGTGCTAAGTTTCTGGATTGCAGGATCTAGTACCACATGGCAGAACACTAGAAGCGGACACGTGGACCAATCTGAGGCATGACACATGTCAATCTATAAATATAAAATAATCCTTTCAAAAGAAGATAGAACATTGACATGTGGCATGCATCATGTGTTTCCACGTCATCCCCGGGTGATGTCACCACCATGTTACTTCGAAACTTTGGGACTTTGGATGTCTGAAAGTTCTTCCAACAATTTTCCTCGAAAACCAGAATCTCAAACTGCTTAACCTTCCAGGGCCCACGACATACATCTGTCACCAATCAAAGTGGTGACACATGACCCCACTGTTGAGTGACACATGTCAGGTTCCAATCAGTCCTAATGGCCTGTCAAAAGTATAGAAACGAGTGACATGTGGTGGACCTAGGTAGGTCTACGTCACCCTAGGTGACATCATCTTGCCACATCATACCCAACGCTTCGAGACTTCGGGGATTTCCCGCCTTTGGAATTTTCTCCAAGTTATTGAACTATCGAAGTAGTCCACGTCAGCCCTGATGAAGTCATCATGACACATCACTTCAGCAACCCAAGACTTCAGTGATTTTGTTATCTCATCGACACTTTCACAAAACTCTCGAACTGCCAAATTATCGAACGCTTCCACATCACCCCCGATGATGTCGTCATGAAATATCACTTCGATGAACTGGGACTTCGATGATTCTTCTTATTGATACTTTGTCGACACTCCCGAATCATCGACTATCGACGATTTCTTCCCGTAGTTTTTGGACTTTAGTGATTTCTTTGTCGTGCAACCTCCAACGGATTTCATGAAACACCAAAACAAAAGAGAAATCTAACATATCTCCTCCTCCTGAGTGATCTACGACTAAGAATCACTATGAGATTTTGGAGGATTCAATTGTTGAACACCCCACAACACCCAAATTGTCGAACCCCGAACATTACTTAATCTTTGTCCACCTTCTCCTAATCTGACAGTCGTGCGAGATATGTCTCCCTCTGAATAGATCCAATGACTCAATTTAACTATGTGGACCAATACCATGTCTGTCATGGTTTATCAAACTGCTATACCTCCTAAGATTTCCAATACCACCCAAGAGCTCTCTCAGTGCCCTCTTGACACTCTGTACATCAAATTCTTGTGGAATTTTTACTTCAAATTCCACATTTGTGGCCCATCCATGTTCAGTATTGAAACCATGGCTCTGATACCAGATTGTAACATCCCCTGGACGCCCTTGCTATGGACACGCCACTAACTCAAAACCAAATTGTTTTGAAAATTGATTGTAACACACAAAGAGACCCAGACCGTTCATGCCACTTAAAACTATCATTCTCTGATACACACACACACACACACACACACACACACACACATATATATATATATATATAATTCAATTTTAAATAGACATAAACATTATGTTCATACACATATTCATGCGGAAACAACAGTAATACATACATGCAATAAACACAGACAATTCTGATAACATTCTAACACCTGTACAAGATACACAACGTACAACATATCATGTAAAATTAACATAGATTTGGTACTTATGTTTTTATGAGAATACCATCGAATGCGTGCAGACCTTCCACGAACCTCCCAGCCTTAGACCACGCTACTCCAAGCTATCAGCAGTGGTTCACCCCGGACCTGGGACTAAAATCAACATAGGGAAAAGGAATCCTAGGCTAGGTTGAGGCTACCGAAAGTTGCACAATGCAACAGGAAGGACTCTCTCCAATGAGCCTACTTATGCCCACTTCTCACAGATTCTCATTACCCACATGCATGTCCCAGCCCGATATTCTTCATATCCGTTCGGCTCACCCAAAGAGTTCCCCAATGATCGTCGCACTATGTTTTGGTCTATCTCTTATTCTATTCAATGTTTCCAAGTCATTTTTTGTGCCTCACAATGTTAAAGGGAAGTTTCACCTCAAACCAATCATTCTGAAATATCACCATCTTTCATCCTCATGTCAATCCACACTCATTTTATCTATCAACTTACATCACTTTCATGTGTCAGTTTCATGTTGATGATGGGGAAAACATCATGGCCCTCCCTTGACGAGTTTGTTCCTGTCGACTTCAACACATTATCCAGGAATTACAGTTAGAAACTAGTTAGTACCTTGGAGCTTGCATGCCTCAATGGTAGGTTTCCTTACCTTTGACAGGAGGTTTACACCATTGGCCTTTTATCGAATGATTCCACGAATGCTTGACTTCAGCTCATTTATCACAGTCACTGGAATGCACTAGGATACGTTGGGAGTCATTGTTATCATTAGTGATTTCCCTCGCACTTGTTAACAATATACATTAATGACTGGTAATAAAGTGGTTTCTACCATGTTCGACATCAAGACATCTATTCACATGGCTATATTCAGACTATTTTGGGATCGATGTGAAGACCCTGGGTTGGGAGCTCACTCTATTATGTTCTTTACCCAAGCTGCGATGGGGATCATTTGAATATGTATAATATTCCGGTATAACCACCATATTGGGAATCTCACTGATGTATATGTTGTCACATAGATCCACTTTGTATTGGTTTGTGGCTATGTATTTTTCATATCGTATCTCCACTGCATATTTTTTCATGGCTATGATCAAATCATGTCGTGGAGGTATGGATAAACATTGTATCTCCAGTGGCCATATCCTTAGTTATTACTTTCATGGATCCACAGTGTATTGGTCAACGACCATTCTTTGAGTCAGTTTGATACTCTGAGCATAAGTACCCCTTCCTCGGGGATGATACATATATAATATTTATTTTTTGTTTGCAGCTTTTGCTATACTCTCCTACTCCATCACCCTTACATTTATATTTTGTAAAGTGTTTCGACCATCAGTTTCTCTTCTGACCTCACACTTTAGGGGCCATTTGTTACACACCAAATTCTCATTATACTAAGTGTATTAAGTGTAATATCCACCTTATCAAGCGCCATATGCACCTTACTAAATTTCACATGTACTTTATTAAGTGTCGCAACCTTGACACCATGGAAGAACATTTTTCATAATCCCTAGTCCTTGTGGAGGATAAAAAACTATCACATGAGGGTTGAAAAACTTACTTTTACCTTTAGTTTTGACCCATTTTTGAAGGCCAATTCTCCCCTTCCCTTGTATAGGGAGTGTTGAAATATTATCAATGCTCCCCTTCCCATGTACAGGGAGCATTGACAATGCTCTATGCTCCATAACAGGGGAGCGTTGAAGTGGTTAGAGGAAGTTTTGGCTATTTTAAAGGTCAAATATGAGATTCTCTTAAGTGGTTTTGTCTGAGGGGTTGAGTCAAGAGTTGATTCACCCATATTCCCTCCATTTTGGGTAACAAAATCCTAACCTAAGGAGATAAATCCTCAACCATTTCCTAAAATCCTTCATGGTGGTTAAGCCTCTCAAATCCTATATAATGAGGCCACTTAAAGGTGAAATGGGGGGGGGGAATATTTCAGACTGTCAAAAATTTGATCTTGGAGGAAGGAATCCATCAAAAGAATCATCATTCTGATCTTGAGACATTCAAGAAAGGGTTGGACTGGACATATTGGAGGATTTGTTGCAACATCAACGTTGGTTTGTAAGTACTGCACCATGTTTCTCCATTAATATAACTTAGCCTATTTCCTTCGTACTATTGTTTATACATGTATGTCTATATAGATAGATATTCTCTTATCTAATGATATATTGTAGGAGTAGAATGTGTTGTTGTGTTCCTTGCATACTTTCTTCATCATGATAGAAGCTTGGACAACAAGACCAAAGATTGAAGATTAGTGAGGACAACTATTGAAAAGGATTAAGTCACACTTCTTTCTTCTATCTTCTCTGCCTATAGACATAAAGAATAAATCTAAAGGAATGTTAGTGTCCATTTGTTTGTTTTTATATCTTGGAATAGGGGTCTATATATCCAAGGGAAATTTCACTTGTCCAGAGGGGAAATATTCTACAACACCCACTGACTTACAAAAGTTTCAAAACAAGTTCCTCGCGGTGCTCTAATATTTTTTCATTAACGAACAATTATGAGGGTGGTGATCCATTGTCTTACATATCTTTCACCATGGATCTAGGGGATTCAGATCTCCTGTATTTAAATATTGTTGCAAAGTTGGAAATTCATTCTTATGATGACCTTTGGTTCTGCAATTAATGCACCATACATTTTCGTTCTTTTATTTTTCTTTCATAATTTCTTGTAATTTAATGGTCAACAAAGCCAGTTGTGACTGGACTTGCCCCATCCCTGTTTTATTTTCTCCTACAAGGGATGATTCCAATTTCATACCAATTTCTAGAGCTTCTGACTATGTCTCAATATTCTACTGCGTCAAAGGGTATTGTATATGTAATAACAATCCTGCAACAAACCACTCCATATGTTGCTCATCCAAAATATGGAATGTCAACCGATCCATTAGTATATTAAATATTTGATCATAATCCCACACCGATTCATTTACTATCTGTTTGATCTCCTTCATCTTTGTGATACACTATGATTCAGACTTAGGATTCTAGAATTCTTTCAATAGTGCTTGTTTTACCTCTGTTAATGTTCTAGTCTATCCCACAGGTGTAGTATTATGATACTTCATGTACCACGATAGTGCGCATTCTCTGAAGGTTGTTTCCACCTTAGCAATCTTCACATCATCATCCTGGATGTTCTTCACATACCATACCCTTTCAAAAATGAGCAAATGTTGTTTTGTATCTTCTGAACCGGCCCCATAAAAGAGAGGCATCCTTAAGGTGGGATCTACTCCCGCCATCATATTCTATGAATTGTTTCTTCTTGGTGGCATTAGCTTAAGATGATTTACTATACTAATTCCATTGTTCTGAATCCCTTGAATACTATATGTACTTCCCTTACTAACTACAATTGCCAAATTTTATTCAGACTTTGGAGACGCACAAGGGGTCGTGGGTTCGAGATAGAGTTTTGACAAAGTGGGATCTTTTTCTACCAGACTGAGATAATATTTTGTCCATGATATGGAATATTACTCTAGTGTTTCTCTCTTCAAACTCATTGTGTTTTCCTTCTCTCTCAACCATAGTCCTCTTCCTATTCAACCTAAATCTCTTACCACTACGCAATACTCCAATCCCTTCTACTATAGCACCTTCTTCCTCTCTCAACATCGTCAAATCATATGTTCCTCATTCATTCTTCCCTGCAACACTCATACCATTCCCTGGTCAGCCCCCAGTTCCACCTATGCACAAAGGTGCTTAGCTGCTAAGGAAATCAGATTCCATCTTCATGACTCCCTTATTACAGCACAACAACATCTTAATCCAGGTAGATAGTTACTTCTAATATCTTTCACGTGGTCCTTTAAAGAATTATCTTTCAACAAAACTATACGATTGGTAGAAATCTATAGAAATTAGGTAACATATTGTAGAATTCCTTGTACAATGTCTGCACAAACAAGTATTCATAAAGAGCAGAGAAAGATGCAATGGAAAATGCAAACATTACGCAGAGATTTCCCCCGGAAACCCAAACCGGGCAAACCAACATATATTATATTCATTCATTTGTGTTACAATGTTTACAATCCAAAATACATATAGGAACCCGGTAGTCAGACCCTAATCTATTGACTTGGATTGGTAAAAACCCTAATTCCTTGGCATGATTAGAAAACCATCGACAAAGAAACCATGTGTGCTGAAAAACCACCTAAATATGTCACGGTCCTAAAATCACGGTCCGATGAAAAAAATGAAGGCGCCCCTAACCAAGTGGGGGCTTTGCCCCACTGATAGCTGACATAAATGATGGAGACACTACTACTCATGCAAATAATATAAACACATACCCAACATTCTCCCACTTATTGTTTTCTTTTCACACAGGGAGTTACAGGGGGTTACGGGGTTACATAGTCCAACCAATGCCCATGGTTCCTCTACGCAGAGAACTACCGATTTCATGGATTTTGTTAATGAATCTGACATTCTTCAAGTGTCCACCTTCATGATTGATGCTTTCTTTTCTTCAATCATATATCTCACAAGGTGATATTGAACATCAATGTGATTTGTCTTTGAATGATAAGCGGGGTTCTTCGCCAGGTAAATTGCACTCTAGCTGTCACGTCTGTCCTTACGACATTTGTAGCAACCCAATACACGAACACAATATTTGTAACCATATTTCTTCCCTTACTTGCAATTGGCTTCCATGTATTCATATTCTTTAGTTTAAAGTGCCACTACAACTTGTCTTTTATCATCCAACTCTCCATCTCGATCACGCATCAAAGCCATTTATAATGGCTTCTCTGAACAATATCGGTCTTCCTTCATAGCACAATCCATATTGCTTGATTGCTGCCTTAGTACCTAAAACTACTTTTCTCTTTGTTGTCCAATGCTCCTTCCTTGGTTTTTGATATATACCTACTCAAAACTCCCACTTTGCGTAATGCAATGTTAGGTCTAGTATGAACCGGTATCACATAGAAATTTCTTAAGCACTTGCATATGGAATATGAGACATATCTCCCTCTCTTCTTCATGTGTCTTGGGACAGCGATCTATAGATAACTTTACACCAACATAAATAGAGACCTTGACCGGTTTACATTCCACATATTAAACCTCTGCAATATTGATACCGACATATTTTCTACGATTTAACCATAGTTTCCTCTTTTCGATCTCTTTTTTAATTTCCATGCCAAAAATGAATTTTGAAGCACCAATATCCTTCACGTCAATTTAGAGGACAACTGTGTTTTCACATCTGGATAATCTCCTTGTTGTTTCCTATCAGCAACATGTCATCCACATACAATACCAAATAAATCAAATGATCACCAATTAATTTAGAATACACACAATGATCCTCTTGCCTCCATTCTTGTGGAAATAAGTCCTACCATATAAGTATCAAATTTTGATGCCACATCCTTGAATATTGTTTTCAAAACCATCTGGGGACTTTTTCATCTTGCATACCATCTCCTTCTTTCCTTTCATAGCATAACCTTTTGGTTTAGCTATTAAATATTTCTTCTTCCGGATCCCCATGCGGGAATGTTTTCTTCACATCCATCTATTCTACTTCAAAACCAAATGAAACAACAATGAATAACATAAATCTTATAGAGTTGGCAGCAGCAAGAAAAAATCTCACAAAATCAATTCCCTAAATTTGGGAATAACCCTTTGCTACTAATGGAGCTTTGTATTTATCCGCGCCATGCATTCCAACTTCTTTTTAAATGCCCATTTTGATGCAGTAGTTTCTTTCAATTGGAAACTCCACTAGATCCCAGAACCTCATTCTTATCCAGAGATGTCATTTCTTCTTCCATGGCCCTTTTCTAGAGATTTCCATCCTCTTGATCCACTGCCTCCCCTACTTGAGTTCTAGGATCATCATCAGAAATAGACAAAACAAAATTTGAGGCAATTCGGATGGACTATACCTTTTGATGCTACTAATCGAGCTTTGTATTTATCCACTTTTCCTTCTGCATTCAACTTCTTTTTAAATACCCATTTGATGCCAATGGGATTTCTTCCAATTGGAAACTCCACTAGATCCCAAGCCTCATTCTTATCCAAAGATGTCATTTCTTCTTCCATGGCCCTTTTCTAGATATTTCCATCCTCTTAATCCACTGCCTCCCTAACAGTTCTAGGATCATCATTAGAAATAGACAAAGACAAATTTGAACGAAAATCAGATGGACTATACCTTTTCGGTAGCCTTCTTTCTCAATCTGATCTTCTCAATACTGGAGTATGAGGATCTTCTTCTTCTTCTTCATGTTCTTCTGTAGATTCTAATTCATCATCCTTTAAATCAAACTCTATCTTATTTGGTTCTTCCTTACTTGGTAGGAATTCATGTTTAAAAACATCCTTCATTTCTCTAAATACCAGATCTCGGCTATACACTACCTTCTTAGTTTCTAGTTTCCAAAGCTTATAACCTTTGAGGCCAACTTTATATCCAATAAAGATACATTTTTCATCCTTCTTATCCATCTTACTCCTGTTTTCCTTTGGAACATGAACATATGCATCGTAGCCAAATACCTTAATATGTGTGAGAGAAGATTCCTTACCAGTCCATACCTCTTGTGGAATCTTGTCACCCAACGTTGATGAGGGTGATCTGTTGACCAGATAACATGCAATACCCACTACCTCTTCCCATAATTCTTGCCCTATCCCGACACCACTAAGCATGCACCTTGCTTTTTCCAACAGCATCATGTTCATCCTTTCTACAACTCCATTCTGCTGAGGTGTATATGGAGTAGTCTTCTGCCTTTCTATACCGCACTTCTTACAGAATTCTTCAAATTCATTCCCGCGGAACTCTTTGCCATTATCTTTCCTTAACACCTTAATTCGTTTCTCTGTTTGATTCTCAACAAGAGCCTTAAACTATTTAAACCTGTCAAAGACTTCAGATTTCTTCCTAACAAAATATATCCAAGTTTTCCTCGAGAAGTCATATATAAATTAGACATAGTAGATAGATTTTCCCAATGATGGGACTGACACAGGTCCAAAAACATCATTGTGAACTAGCTGTAAAATTATTTTTTCCCTCGTTGCACCAGAGGGGAATCTTACCTGATTCTTCTTCCCATATAGACAATGTTCACATAAATCAAAATCTAGAGAGCAGTTAGACATACCTTCAACCATACCTTTACCATGTAGCAGTCGAAGACCCTTCTCTCCAATATGTCGCAGTCTTTGATGCCACAACATAACCTTTTCCCCAGAGACTATAGGAGTTATTTCTTCTTCAACTTCAATATCAATAACAATGGAGCTATTACACCCATTACTAATAGTGCTTCCTAGAAGCTTATAAAGATTTCCAAACTGAAATCCCTTCATCAACACCATTGCTCCTCGAACCATCATTCAAGTTCCCTTTTGAAAAAAAAAATTTACCCCTACATCTTCCATTTTTCTTACAAAAATCAAATTTCTAGCCATACCTGGGATGTGTAGAACACCAGGAAGTGTTCTAATCCTTCCATATATGAGTCTCAACTTGACCCTTCCTCTTCCTATGATTCTGGTTGTTGAATCATTACTGAAGAAAAAATTACCTCCATCATAATTTTCATATTCCCAGAACCACTCCCTGTGGGGAGTCATATGAAAGGATGCACCAGAGTCAATCAACCATGCCTCGTTATCTACATGTGTGGTTGAAGAGGCCAAGTACACATCCCCTACTTCTTCCTTGGAGGTCTTTTCTTTTGTAGAAGAAGATTCTTCAGATCCCTTCTTTTTCTCAACTTTGGATCTACACTGCTTCTTGTAGTGCCCGTATTTTCCACACCTCCAACATACCCTTACAAAATTTCCAGGAGATTTAGATCTACCCTTAGACTTAGATCTCCACTTGAGAAATTAGATCTATTTCTTTCCTAGGAACGTCCTCTTGTAAATAATGTGTTTGTGTTATGTCCTTCCATATTCTTTCATCTCATCTCCTCCGACAACAAGGATGAGACCACTTCTTCAAACTTCAAAGAAGTTGTATTACGACCTATGGCCACAACCAAACTATCCCACGAGTCTGGTAAAGAACACATCAAACTGATACATTTATCTCCATCTGAAATTTTAATCTCAACAGATACTAACTGACTTACCATAGTATTGAAGGTGTTCAAATGCTCTGCCACTGAATCTTCATCTCTCATCCTTAAGTTATAC
>SNQJ01S0191634.1:6826-21893 GCA_010110895.2 Picea sitchensis
TTCATTAGATCAATCCCCTTTTGTGGATTGATCATGTCGGGCATTGTAATTGACCAAATCCCCTTTTGTGGTTTGGTCAAATGCTAAATATAATATGAAAATTGAGAAGTCATCCCCCAGGATAATTAAAGTGGTTTTAACCTTTAAGAAGACAAGTCGGCCCTGCCTAGTGAAGAGACACATTTTCAGCACCTTCCAGTTTGTATAAATAAAGGAACCCAACGACTCATTAACTCACTCACTCATTCGATCATCCTGTGCGCAATTTTGGTAGCTACAGTTGGGAGAAGAAGGAAGAGAGAGGCACATTGCTCAGTGTTGGATATTCTCTAGTGTTTTGTTTAATTGTCTTGGCATTGTATTGACTATCTATATTAAGGAAGTTTTGCTGGGTTTTCTCCCCCATGAGGGTTTCCCAGGATAAATGTTGTGTATCTTGTGATTGTGTTTCTCTCAGTGATCCTACCTATGCTATTGTTATCTAGTAAATTGAAAATAAACCTAATAATATCTCAAAACTTAACATGGTATCAGAGCTAAGTTGAAGAGAGCATCTTTCACTGGATAAAGAAAAATGGCATTGTTGTCGTACAAGAATATTAGGGCTTTTGTTGAAGAGGAATATCAACCTAAAAACCATATAGAAAAGTGCACCCTAGCCCCAAGAACTCTTTGGCACCTTGAGCACACCTTGAGCGCACCTTTTGAGTGGTCAGATACTCTGAAAAGTCAAACCCTAGTTTTGATTGGTACCATAAAACCAGAAAATCAGAAGTACCAGAAAACTAGGAAACCACACCTTGAGCGCACCTTTTGAGTGGTCGGATACTCTGAAAAGTCAAACCCTAGTTTTGATTGGTACCATAAAACCAGAAAATCAGAAGTACCAGAAAACTAGGAAACCAGAACCAGTACCAGAAGTACCAGTCCATATTTCCGCAGGTCAAATTTCAGGGGGAAAAACTTGAAATTTTTGAAATCTAATAGCTCCAACAAACTTGCCTCAACCCAACGCATCTAGTCCCTGGATTAGAATTTCAAAATTAGAATTTTGAAAAATTAGGGTTTCCTCATAAAACCCTAAATTGCAGTTGCAGTTGCAGTTTCAGAATCAGTTGCAGTACCAATTGCAGTTGCAGTATCAGTTGAAGTCACCCTTGAAGTTTTTAAGAGTTGGTAATTATTATCGTTTCTACCAGATGGTGCCACTACCTCCAAATGCTATCAGAGGTATGTATTCACATATGTTTAAATGTTAAACTGTAAAGGGTATATGCAGGACAAGGGATCTCTTGCAATAGAACCAGAAGGATCTCAAGATCAAACATATTCATAGGAATAATGCAGCCCAGGTTTGCTTATTCTGATATGCATCTATTTGTTATGACATTATTTTGATCTAGGTTGCATATTGAAGCTATGACCATCATACTAGCCTTTGGTCAAAATTGAAGTTAAGGTATTAGATTGATTAAAGTTGATATCATAGAGTTTATTCTCTAAGCCAATTTTCTATCAAGATAGCATATTGTAAAGAAGACAAGTTGAAGAAAGCACTTGTCATCTTGAGTGAAGGAGACTTGGAAGAAAAACAACACACTCATTTTTGAGGAAAAAATCCAAGTTCCAGGTTTGATTGATTAAGTTGATAAGATTCAAAGTTGCACATGACAAGTTGATAACTACCCCTTTACAAGTAAACACTATGGTTGAGGTAGTAGTCTTTGAAAAGTATTATACTTGGCCGCATGTGAGCATATTGAGATAAATGCTTAATGTAATAATTTACCAGATACAACTAACATCTCCTTTAGGAGAAACTTCTTGTGTTGGTTCTAGGTTACCATGGATGAATGTTTGATCACAACACTAGAAGAGTGTTGATCTCATTTTGTATTGTATTTCTTACTTTTCATCTTTGTTTCAAACAGGTCACAAATGATATCTCTAAAGGATCTACTGTGACGATTATTCATGCTATTGTTTTATTACTATTATCGAAAGAGTATTATTCTTGCATGTTGTTTTGTTAACCTTGGTCCAGGTCACAGGGGATAACCCTAAGGAAGCTATAGTGAAGGTTACATAAGACAACAAATTAGATGAGACATGAAGCAGACTACCCAAGTTGTGTACATGACGGTATACATCCTTGTACAAAAGAAGATGAAGAAGAATTTATTTTTGAGATCCAAAGTATTTCATATGGAGATTGATTGTAAGGAGAAGAAGGCTCCAAAGATGATAGAACATTAGAGCAAGAACTCACAATAGACTTGGTCAAAGGATAAGGAATCCACCTTGACTCAACCTTTCATATTGAGACTTGGTATTCAACACCAAGTATACCTTGTAAGAGATGATGAAGTCCTTGTAGAATCAGAAGAAATCAAGGATACACTTGATCTCAGAAAGGATCAGATGAAGAGACAACTTCCAGGACTGGGAGACAGATGCCATGAGAATACTAGATCATGACTTCAGAGACTCCTAGGAGATATGAAATCTCTTGGAAGATTCCCTTGTTTTAGTGACAAAGAATGAAGCCAGTCAGAAAGACTAGGATATGGATTCTTCTGTGAGACTAGAAGAGAAGTTAGTATTGACTTCCAAGATTGATCTATACAGATCAAACATGTTGCATATGTACAAAGCCTGATGTGTGTCCAGAGGATTCTCCTGGAAATAGGGAGAAGACTACGATGAGACACTTATTGAAGAAATAGTTCCAGTATTCATGAAGACAACCAGAAAAACCATGATTCATATATAGTACGAGATGCAGGGGGAGCAATCCCCATATATAAAATTGGGTGGATGTCGGTGCAGTACATTAGTTGGGTCATGGAGACATGATTACAATAAAATATAGAGTTACCTCCATGAAAGAAGAAGAGCTACCTTCAATATCATTTATTGAACCACTCTCAATTTCAGATGAAGTTGTTGTCGTGATGAAGTAGAGGAGTTACTCTCATATTTCAGCAGTCATAGTGAGAATGGAGAAACTATTATTAGCTTCATAGTAGATGCAGGTGCAGAGTCCTAGTTCCAGAGGAACAATTGCAGAGAGAGTAGAATACATACTCCCATACAATAAGACAGATAGTGCTTTGTAGAAAGCACATAGAGCTAGCACATGATTGTGCAGATTTTGATCAAGTGTACCGGATTGGTATAATGTAATGAGAAAATTTGATTTGAAGTTGAATATAGAAAGACTCAGTTCTGCAAGTTGAAGAAGGCTCTATACAGGTTGAAGCAAGCTCCTAGAGCTTGATATGGTAGAATTGACAGTTTCCCAATGAGCTTGGGCTTTACCAATAAAAGATTATTCTAACCTTTACCTCAAGATTATGAATGATGAGCCAGTGATGTTGCAACTATATGTAGATGATGTATTCTTGAAAATATGAAGAAAATCTCATCACAGATTGTAGAAGAAGCTCGCTACAAAGTTTGATGAAAGACCTAATGCATTATCTCTAAGGTCTTGAAGTTTGGCAGAGCCTAGAGAAGATCTTCGTTAACCAAGGGAAGTATGCAGTTGAAATACTGAAGAGGTTTGATATTTTGGAGTGTAAATCCATGAACACAACCATGGAAATGAAGTTGAAGCTCCTGGTAGATACCTTGTTAGAATTGGTCTGTGTTACTTTGTACAGACAGATTATTGGTTCGTTGATGTATCTGAGGAATACTAGATCAGATATATTTTTTGCTATGAACACCTTTTAGTTAGTATCTGATAGAGCCAAGACATGTTCACCTTGTAGCTGCAAAACATGTGATGAGATACCTTAAGGGTACGTTGGATTTTGGTCTTTGTTATACTAGAGATCATGACTTCATATTGTATGGATATACTGATTCAGATTGAGATGGAAGTGTTTCTGGTAGAAAGAGCACTTCATGATGTTGTTTCAGTCTAAGGTCAATCATGACTTCATGGCAGAGTAGGAAGCGATCAAGTATTTGTCTCAGCACGACAAAAGCTTAATATATTGTAGTATGTTCCGCCAGTTGTGAAGCCATGCATCTTTGGATGTTGTTGACAGATCTATTTGATCTGGAGATGGAAGCCACCATGATCCTAACTGATAATCATAGTTGTATAAAGATGATGTGTTCCATGATGAGTCGAAGCACATAGATATGCAGTATCACTTCATTCATGATATGATGCAGAGAGGAGCTAAAAAGCTCCATTATGTTGGCACAGATGAGCAAGTTTCAGATGTGTTGACCAAACCTTTGTCTCGTGTAAAGTTTGAGAACTTTCAAGACAAGCTTTGTATAGTCCGAAAGGACCTCCCTCGAAAGGGGGAGTGATGTTGATGATACTATGGTATCCTGACCAATAGCGGGTAGCTCAGTTAGGATTTTATATCTCAGGGGACTGATCATCCCTGGACAGATCCCGAAGGTTTGTAAGGATGGGATATTAGAGTACTTGTGCATGTATATGCTAGCTTTGGTCAATAGTGGTAGCTCCGTTAGGATTTTATATCCTAGAGAATCTTTTGATTCCTAGGCAGATCCTTTGGATCTATTAGAGTACCACAAGATGTTGTGATGCCAACCTTGTGCTAAATATTTCCAGCTTCATGCTGATGTTGTTGTGATGCAAGCCACATGTTGAAGATTTCCAGCTTCGTGTTGATGTTATTGTGATTCCAGCCTCGTGTTGAATATTTCCAGCTCCGTGTTGATGTTGTTGAAATGCCAGCTTCATGTTGATGTTGTTGAGATGCCAGCTTCATGCTGAAGATTTCTAGCTTCGTGCTGATGTTGTTGAGATGATAGCTTCGTGCTGAATATTTCCATCCTTGTGATGATGTTGTTGAGATGCCAGCTTTGTGTTGAAGATTTCCAGCCTAGTGTTGATGTTGATGATGCTCCAACCTTCATACTGTGATGTTGTTGTTGTTGTTGTTGATGTTGTATCAGCTTCATGTTGTTATTAATGATGATGATGTATTAGTGCTATACTAATCCATGTTGATGCAGATAATGATGATGTCACTTCAACTTCTTACTGAAGATGTTGATGATGATACTCTAGCCTCATGTTGATGAGGATGATGATGATACTCCAGCTCCATGTTGTGAATGATGATGATGAGAAAAACTTCCGATGATTTATAGATATGCCAGTCAGTGTTCCAGATGTTGTTGATGTTGCTTCCCTCTCTCTCTCCTGATGATGTTGTAGAATACCCTTCTTGTTAAGGGGGAGTTTCGAAATATTGTAACTGTAAAGAGTAATCTATTTATTATTAAGTCATTATTCATTATATCAATCCCCTTTTGTGGATTGATCATGTCGGGCATTGTAATTGACTAAATCCCCTTTTGTGGATTGGTCAAACCCTAAATATAATATGCAAATTGAGAAGTCAACCCCTAGGATAATTAAAATGGTTTTAACCACTAATAAGACAAGTCAGCCTTGCCCAATGAAGAGACACCTTTCCATCACCTGCCAGTTTGTATAAATAAAGGAAGACAACGCCTCATTAACTCACTCACTCCTTCGTTCATCCAATGCGCAAGTTTGGTAGCTCTAGTTGGGAGAAAAAGGAAGAGAGTGGCACATTGATTAGTGTTGGATATTCTATAGTGTTTTGGTTTATTGCCTTGGAATTGTATTGGTTATCTATATTAAGTAAGTTTCATTGGGTTTTCTCCCCCATGAGGGTTTCCCAGGATAAATTCTATGTATCTTGTGATTGTGTTTCTCTCGGTGATCCTACCTATGCTATTGTTATCTAGTAAATTGAAAAGAAACCTAATAATATCTCAAAAATTAACACATATCTATAGTTCTCATGTAGGAACTAAATTCTTCTTTTTTGTATCTCTAATTCTGCAAAAATGTGCATGCAATAAATGTTGTTAGAAGTAAGCATATTGTAAAATATTTATTAATTAGATTACCCGTAATTATTCATTTCAAATTATGAAGAATAATAATGCATTATTATAGAATCTTATTCCTAAAATGAATTCCTCTCCAAAACAACTTTCCAATGATTATAATCATGGCTCATTTTGAGTTATGAGTGAAAAGTTATAACATCAACATGTTGCAATTTCAACTCATTTATTGCTACAACAATATTATCTATCTCTTTTTGAGAAAATATGACGCCTAATTAAAAATTATGGGTTGAATGATGTCTTCTACTCCTCAATACATTTCCAATGACTATTTGTTTTCTCAAATTCGAGCTCTGAGATAAAAGTTATGGTCTGGAGGAGTTTTAACTATTTTACCCAATTTAAACCTATATTCTACAAGTGCCATATTTCACTCCCAATACCTTTTCAGGTACCCATAACCCAATTGTGACTCCACCACTAGCTTCTATGGGTCATAATATTTCCATCGACTACTCATGTGCCCCAAATAGACTTTTGAGCATGGAGTTATGCCTTTCGAAAGTAAATTTGGTGCCAAAATTTTACCCTTACTGTTTTGGTTGTAGCTTTCTCTTGCGAGCTCCATTTTGTGAACCATTTAGCTTATTGGATATCTCTCTCCGAGATCTTTTATTTGCGCCACAAAAATAAAATGCACCTTCATAAATCTTGTTAACGTGGTATTCGACTACCTAAAAACGTTGTTTAGGGCCTCAAAATTCGCTCGCAAGTTCGTGACCTGTAAAAAAATGAAAAATTCTTAAAAAATTGACTGTTTTACTATTATAACAACCTTTTAAATATGAACCCTTGATCTCAAATAGAGTGAAACAAAAACCATTGATATGACTCTATTGGCCATCAACGATTGGAAACCTCCCTTGGATGCGCACAACGTTTTCCAAAAACTGTCAACCCGACCGTCGACCATCATCCCAACTCCCCGACGGTCAATTTGTGCAAATTCTAAATTGGTCGGTTTGACCATCGACCATTGAATATTTTAGTTTGATAATGAAACTCTTCACTAATTCATTCGATGCATGACCATCGACCCATCGATGATCGACAATCACCGATGAAAGTCGAAAACACTTCCCCAAATCGATCGACTTAAAAATCAACCACTTCTGTTGGATGACGTGGCACTGTTGATGTGGCATGTCACATGGATGTTGATGTAGTATGACACATGGATGATGACATCATCATCCTCTTTCCTCCATCGTCCATTGTTTGATTCTTTTGAACGACTCAAACTCCTCATCGAGTTGGTCGATGCCCAACCATCAACTCATCGGCCATTGGTGACTTTTGTCGCTTGTTTCAGAACACTTCTCCAAATCAGTCGATGCCCGACCACTAACCTATCATCAATCTACGATTTCCATCCATGGTTGAAAATGCTTCATGGAATTCGTCCGATGTCGATCGTCGACCATTGACAAGTTTTGTTGGCAATCCTCAACACTTAGAAATTTTGGCCAAAATTCATCGATCCTTGGTCATCGGTTGTTGACGATCAGAGATTCCTTCTTGTTGCACCCACTCTTCGCACAACTTGTTGATTCAACAATCGGGCATCCATGAGTTCAGTCGGAGAAATTCAACACTTAATGATTTTCGAACATAATCCAGGCAAATATGGACTGTTGATATCCTTTAACTTTTAAACACCGAAGTGAATCTCAGCCATCAGTCTGCAAACCTTACGAAACTTCGAAATCCTTAGGAATTTTAATTTTTTTAAAACAAATTCTGGGTCGTCGATCATAAAATCAAAAGACATCTTGGTTGTCGATTCTTTAAACTCTCCCAGCTCCATCATCCTCCATTAAAACATGAAATTTGACCTTACAGACCGATTTTAACTCTGTGGTATGGTCATTCGACACCATTAAAATGTCTCAGACAATTTTGGGAAACTAATCTCAATTTTCCCCACGAAATTGGGGATTTTCACTATGGTTTTCCACCATTTTTCCCAATTCGCTCAGACCAAGGTCTGTAACAATGAATTTATCCAAATTCATGTTGGTTCTTGGACCATACGGGTCTAGTGTTGAATAGTAGCTCTGATACCACTTTGTAAGCTACCCAGCCCCCAACTGGGTCACGTCACTACTAAAACGACCCAGTAAAGTTTATGATACCAATTTAAATGTGGAAATTAACCTATAACAAGAAATACAAGTTCATCATTTGTCCATGCTCTACAAAAATGTAAATACAATTGCTCAACTGTGCGTAGAAATAGTTATATAACATACAGTAACATTCCACCATATAACCATGTATTTAAGTGCATCACTATTCTCACAACAAGAAACATTAACAAAGCTAACTCAGAGTAGATGCACAACAAATATACATATCAACATTTAATGAAATTAAACACAACAATTAGAACACTTATCTTATAAAGTGTGAAACTCGCTACAGAGGATGGACGTTCCTCCCAACCGTAGTCTTGTTGTTCTAGTTCTCAACAACAAGACATCCCCGAGATGGGGCTATGAATCCACAAGAAAAAGAGGTCCCTAAGGCTGGTTAATGTCCCCCTTTTAGCAGTCAAACTCTCAGCTAATTCCAGTCCACCAACAAACTTCCCCTCAACCTGCACAACCCAAGGGATGGAATCCCCCTTCCCTTATCATAGTCCCTCAGTGTTGGGTATGTGTTACATTCTTTGCATGATGATCGTAAGTGTTTTCTACGTTTCACTGGGCGCCCGGGGGAGGGGGTTTGAGTCTCGATAAATTGTTTTTTCCTTGGGAAACGTGTCACATTTTTCCTCGTTTTTCATGTTGCCTCCATTTTTGTGTCCATTGTTGGGCGGTTTTTCGGCACATGGTTTTTTGCCAATGGTTTTCTATTTCCGATTAAGGAATTAGGGTTGTTTACTAATCTAGGTCATTGGGTTAGGGTTTTGGATGCCGCTAGCTCTTATATGTTTATTGTATTGTAAAAGATGTATGATATGAATGAATACATAATATGTTGGTTTTCCTGGTTTTGGGTTTCTAGGGGAAAAATATTTGTGTAATGTGTGTATTTGTCATTGTGTCTTTTATGTTAGTTTACTGAAAATATGTTTGTAGTAAATAATTGTACAAGGTTAAAATCTAAATGTGGTATGAAAGCCTTGCTGGCTTCAGGGGGATGCCTTCGTGGTCAAGGGTTTGGCTCGAGACTATGATAAGCCTTGTTACAGTGGGAAATCTGCAGTATTGATTCTTCAGGTAAAGAGAAATGGCGAGCAGTTTGAAAATGGAGATCAAGAAGTTTAATGGGAAATTTTTTGAGTTGTGGAAGCTCAAGATGGAAAATATATTGGTAGACAAAGATCAATGGATCGCGGTGGATCCAAGTACTGCACCTACAGGAAATTTAGTAGATGACTAGAAAAAGTTGGATCAGAAGGCGAAGAGAACAATCCAACTGTGTCTCTCAGATTCAGTATTATTGAATGTGTCAGAGGAATCTACAACCAAGGATTTATGGGATAAGTTAGGGAATTTGTATTAGTCTAAGTCCCTAGTAAATAAACTATTCCTGAGAAAGAAGTTGTATAACCTGAGGATGAGAGATGGAGACTCAGTGGCAGAGCATTTGATCGCCTTTAATACTGTGGTAAGTTAGTTAATATATGTTGACATTAAAATTTCATATGAAGATAAGTGTATTAGTTTATTGTGCTCTTTACCAGACTCGTGGGATAGTCTCGTTGTGGCAATAGGTAGTAATACAATTTCCTTGAAGTTTTATGAAGTGGTCTCATCCTTGTTTTCAGAGGAGATGAAATGGAAGAACAATGAAGGACAGAGCACATATGCATTATTTTCAAGAGGACGCTCCCAGGAAAGAAATAGATCTAAATCCTCAAGTGGGAGATCTAAGTCTATGGATATATCTAAATCTCTCGGAAATTTTGTAAAGGTATGTTGGAGATGTGGAAAAGAAGGGCACTACAAGAAGCAATGTAGATCCAAAGTTGAGAAAAAGAAGGGATATGAAGAATCTCCTTCTACAGAAGAAAATACCTCCAAGGAAGAAGGAAGGGATGTGTGCTTGGATTCTTCAAGAACACATGCAGATCATGAGGCATGGTTGGTTGAATCAGGTGCATACTTTCATATGACTCCCCACGGGGAGTGGTTCAGTGAATATGAAAGGTATGATGGAGGTAATGTTTTCCTCGGTGATGACTCGACAACTAGAATCATAGGACCAGGGAAATTCAAGTTGAGGCTCATAGATGGAAGCATTAGAACACTACCTGGTGTTCTTCACATCCTAGGATTGGCCAAAAATTTGATTTTTTTAAGCAAAATGGATGATGCAGGGGTAAAAACAATATTTGAAAAGGAAACCTGCAGTATGGTTTGAGGAGAAATGGTATTGTTGAAGGGAGTTCGGTTTGGAACTCTATATAATATGCAAGGAAGAACTATTAGTAATGGGTGTAATAGTTCCATTGTTCTTGATATTGGATTTGAAGAAGAAAAAACTTCTACAGTCTCTGGAGAAAAGGTTATCCTGTGTCATCAAAGACTGGGGCATATCAGAGACAAGGGTTTTCGAATACTACAAGTAAAGGTATGGTTGAAGGTATGTCTAATTACTCTCTGGATTTTGATTTATGTGAACATTGTGTATATGGGAAGCAGAATCGGGTAGGATTCCCCTTTGGTGCAACGAGGGAAGAAGGAATTTTATAGCTAGTTCATAGTGATGTGTTTGGACCTGTGCTAGTTCTATCATTGGGAGAATATGTGTACTATGTCTCATTTATAGATGACTTCTCAAGGAATACTTGGATATATTTCCTCAGGAAGAAATCTGAAGTCTTTGATAGGTTTAAAGATTTTAAGGATCTTCTTGAGAATCAAATAGAGGAAATAATTAAGGTGTTGAGGATAGATAATGGTGGAGAGTTCTGCGAGAATGAATTTGAAGAATTTTGTAAGAAGTTTGGTATAGCAAGGCAGAAGACTACTCCATATACACCTCAATAGAATGGAGTTGCAGAAAGGATGAACTGGACATTGATGGAAACAACAAGGTGCATGCTCAGTGGTGTCGGGTTAGGGAAAGAATTCTAGGCAAAGGTATTGAGTACGCATGTTATCGGGTCAACATATCACCCTCATCAATATTGGATGACAAGAGTCCACAAGAGGTATGGAGTGGTAAGAAACCTTCTCTCACACATCTCAAGGTATTTTTTTGTGAGGCCTATGTTCATGTTCCAAAGGAAAACATGAGTAAACTAGATAAGAAAGCTAAAAAGGTGTATCTTTATTGGGTATAAATATGGTCTCAAAGGGTATAGGATTTGGAACCCAGAAACCAAGAAGGTTGTGATTAGCCGAGATGTGGTATTTAGAGAAATAAAATATGTTGTCAAACATGATGTCCTATTTAGACTTGGTATTCAACCCCAAGTATACCTTGTAAGAGATGATGAAGTCCTTGTAGACTCAGAAGAAATCAAGGATACACCTGATCTAAGAAAGGATCAGATGAAGAGACAACTTCCAGGACTGGGAGACAGATGCCATGAGAAGACTAGATCATGACTTTAGAGACTCCTAGGAGATATGAAATCTCTTGGAATATTCCCTTGTTTCAGTGATAGAGAAGGAAGCCAATAAAAAAGACTAGGATATGGATTCTTATGTGAGACTAGAACAGAAGTTAGTATTGACTTCCAAGATTGATCTATACAGATCAAACATGTTGCATATGTACAAAGCCCGATGTGTGTCCAGAGGATTCTCCCAGCAATAGGGTGAAGACTACGACGAGACACTTATTGAAGAAATAATTCCAGTATTCATGAAGACAACCAGAACAACCATGATTCATATATAGTACGATATGTAGGGGGAGAAATCCCCATATTTAAAATTGGGTGGAAGTCGATGCAGTACATTAGTTGGTTCATGGAGACATGATTACAATAAAAGATAGAGTAACCTCCATGAAAGAAGAAGAGCTACCTTCAGTATCAGTTATTGAACCACTCTCAATTTCAGATGAAGTTGTTGTCGTGATGAAGTAGAGGAGTTACTCTCATATTTCAATAGTCATAGTGAGAATGGAGCAACCATTATCATATTTAGAGTAGTTATAGGTGTAGAGTCCCAGTTCTAGAGGAACAATTGCAGAGAGAGTATAAGACATACTCCCAGACAGTAAGACAGATAGTGCTTTGTAGAAAGCACATAGAGCTAGCACATGACATGCAGATTGAGTTGCAGTTGAGCAAGTGTACCAGATTGGTATAATGTAATGATAAAATTTGGTTTGAAGTTGAAGATAGAAAGACTTAGTTCTATAGGTTGAAGAAGGCTCTATACAGGTTGAAGCAAGCTCCTAGAGCTTGATATGGCAGAATTGATAGTTTCCCAACGAGCTTGGGCTTTACCAATAAAAGATTATTCTAACCTTTACCTCAAGATTATGAATGATGAGCCAGTGATGTTGCAACTATATGTAGATGATGTATTCTTGACAATATGAAGAAAATCTCATCATAGATTGCAGAAGAATCTCGCTACAAAGTTTGATGAAAGACCTAATGCATTATCTCTAAGGTCTTTAAGTTTGGCATAGCCTAGAGAAGATCTTCATTAACCAAGGGAAGTATGCAGTTGAAATACTGAAGAGGTTTGATATGTTGGAGTGTAAATCCATGAACACACCCATGGAAATGAAGTTGAAGCTCCTAGTAGATACCTCGTCAGAATTGGTTAATGTTACTCTATACAGACAAATTATTGGTTCGTTGATGTATCTGAGGAATACCAGACCATATTTTTTTTTTTCTATGAACACCTTTTAGTCAGTATCTGATAGAGCCAAGACATGTTCACCTTGTAGCTGCAAAACATGTGATGAGATACCTTAAGGGTATGTTGGATTTTGGTCTTTTTTATACTAGAGATCATGACTTCAGAACGTATGGATATACTGATTCAGATTGAGATGGAAGTGTTTCTGATAGAAAGAGCACTTCACGATGATGTTTCAGTCTAAGGTCAACCATGAATTCATGGTAGAGTAGGATGCGATCAAGTATTTGTCTCAGCATGACAAAAGCAGAATATATTGTAGTATGTTCTGCCAGTTGTGAAGCCATGCATCTTCGAATGTTGTTGATAGATCTATTTTATCTGGAGATGGAAGCCACCGTGATCCTAAGTGATAACCATAGTTGTATAAAGATGATGTGTTCCATGATGAGTCTAAGAACATAGAGATCTGATATCACTTCATTCATGATATGATGCAGAGAGGAGCTAAAAAGCTCCATTATGTTGGCACAAATGAGCAGGTTGCAGATGTGTTGACCAAACCTTTGTCTCGTGTAAATTTTGAGAACTTTCAAGACAAGCTTGGTATAGTTCGAAAGGACCTCCCTTTAAAGGGGGAGTGATGTTGTTGATACTATGGTATCCTGACCAATAGCGGGTAGCTCAATTAGGATTTTATATCTCAGGGGATTGATCATCCCTGGGCAGATCCCGAAGGTTCGTAAGGATGGGATGTCAGAGTACTTGTGAATGTATATGATAGCTTTGGTCAATAGTGGTAGCTCCTTTAGGATTTTATATCCTAGGGAATCTTTTGATTTCCGGGCAGATCCTTTGGATCTTTCAGAGTAACACAAGATGTTGTGATGCCGTCCTCGTGCTAAATATTTCCAACTTTGTGTTGATGTTGTTGTGATGCCAGCCTCGTGCTGAAGATTTCCATATTTGTGATGATGTTATTGTGATGTCAGCCTCGTGTTGAATATTTCCAGCTTCCTGTTGATGTTGTTGATATGCCAGCTTCATGTTGATGGTTTTGAGATGCCAGCTTCATGCTGAAGATTTCTAGCTCCGTGATGATGTTGTTGAGATGATGGCTTCGTGCTGAATGTTTCCAACCTCGTGTTGATGTTGTTGATATGCCAGCTTCGTGCTGAAGATTTCCAACCTAGTGTTGATGTTGATGATGCTTCATCCTTCGTACTGTGATGTTGTTGTTGTTGATGTTGTATCATCCTCGTGTTGTTATTAATAATGATGATGTATTAGTGTTATACTAATCCATGTTGATGCAGATAATGATGATGTCACTTCAACTTATTGCTGAAGATGTTGATGATGATACTCTAGCCTCATGTTGATGAGGATGATGATGATACTCCAGCTCCATGTTGTGAACGATGATGATGAGAAAAACTTCTAATGATCTATAGATATGCCAGTCAGTGTTCCAAATGTTGTTGATGTTGCTTCCCTCTCTCTCTCCTAATGATGTTGTAGAATACCCTTCTTGTTAAGGGGGAGTTTTGAAATATTGTAACTATAAAGAGTATTCTATTTATTATTAAGTCATTATTCATTAGATCAATCCCCTTTTGTGGATTGATCATGCCGAGCATTTCAATTGACCAAATCCCTTTTTGTGGATTGGTCAAACCCTAAATATAATATGCAAATTGAGAAGTCAGCCCCCAGGATAATTAAAATGGTTTTAACCACTAATAAGACAAGTCGGCCCTGCCCAATGAAGAGACACATTTCCAGCACCTGCTAGTTTGTATAAATAAAGGAAGCCAACACCTCATTAACTCACTCACTCATTCGTTCATCCAATGCACAAGTTTGGTAGCTGCAGTTGGGAGAAGAAGGGAGAGAGAGGCACATTGCTTAGTGTTGGATATTCTCTAGTGTTTTGGTTTATTGTCTTGGAATTGTATTGGCTATCTATATTAAGGAATTTTCATCGGGTTTTCTCCCCCATGAGGGTTTCCTAGGATAAATGCTATGTATCTTGTGATTGTGTTTCTCTCAGTGATCCTACCTATGTTATTGTTATCTAGTAAATTGAAAAGAAACCTAATAATATCTCAAAACTTAACACATATCTCTAGTTCTCATGTATGAACTAAATTCTACTTTTTTGTATCTCTAATTTTGCAAAACTGTGCATGTAATGATTGTTGTTAGAAGTAAGCATATTGCAAAATATTTATTAATTAGATTACCCGTAATTATTCATTTCAAATTATGAAGAATATTAATGCATTATTATAGAATCTTATTCCTGAAATGCATTCCTCTCCAAAACAACTTTCCAATGA
>SNQJ01S0191635.1:5762-16702 GCA_010110895.2 Picea sitchensis
ACTGAGAAGAAAGGGGACTATGAGTCCCTTCTTCCTCCAAGGGAGGGCTCTTAGACCCCCACAAATAAGCTCTTCTGACAACTTTGAAAAAGAAAATGAAAATGGTGAAAGAATTATTTGCTAATCCACTCAAGGGATGAGATGGATTTCCCAATGCAATGATGAAAGTATAATCTTGGCAAGGAGAGAAGAGTCCTCAAGAGAATAATGGAAGCATAACTTTGCTTTGAATTCCTTGAAAAATGAAGTGTATCCATGGCCTTTTTATAGCATTCCTTTGAGCTATTGTTCAACTAGTTTGTAGTGTGTAAAGAGGTTAATTAGGGCATTTATAGGTCTTTGACCAACCATCTAGTCGAATCCAATCAAGATTTGAGTGTCAAATCAACCTGGAAGCTGAACCAGAAGTGGGTGGGAGGTCGACCACTCTCATAAATGCGTCATTTCTCTGGTGCATGGATTTTTACGACAACAGTCGCGCATCGTGCGCATGTGCGTGAATATTGCATTTATGTTTCATGCATGTGCGCGTGCGCCCAGTTTCTTCACAGCGCCCTTCAATTTTTTCACTATTTGTATAGTTTTTTGACCTTTTATGAATGCTTTTGTGTTAATTTAGGTCCATGGATGACTTCATAACTGTTTGACGATGTTGAATTCTTGTAACCATTTGTGGATGAAATTTCAGTGATAACAAATGCCCCCTGATGGATGAGGTTAGGAGCATACGTATAGTCGAAATCCATCAATGTTTATTCTACTGAGAGTGATGTTGTAAGAGAGAGCAATAGTGGGATCGTCCAGAGCGATCCATTGGAGGGAAAAAGGAACCGATAGAACCCAACCTTCCGTGAGGTGTGTAAAAAAATAAAGTGTGTACAAACGAGGTGGGCATGCCCCATGCTCGTGTCATGTAACTCAAAAAAGAGGAATGAAGTGTTGATGTAGACAACTACAGCACCCTCAAGGATGGTCAAAAATAAAGGAAGAAGACAATTCGGCAGAGGAACATAATCTGAATAGTAGGCAGTGACATCTGTAAGAAGTATCATGGATTCTGTAGGCATTGATAGCCTAGCCAAGTTCAGAGGTCTTCAACAAGTACAAGAACTAATTGCAATAGTCACAAAGTAAGACCCACTGTAACATGAGAAAGTTTTGACGTCGAATGTTATGGGAGTCAATGACAGCAGGGAGAAATTTGTGGTTCTCCCTGTGCTGTCCGAGATCTCTCATTGGATGGGTAATGAGAATCAAGATACTATTGCCCTCCTGGAAAACTGTGTTGATGTCGACCAAAAGGGGGACGCGACTCCCAGAAGAAAATGGCTTCGTGAAATCTACTAGGTGAAGTTAGGAAGTGGAGGAGGTACATGGACGAAGTCAAGATGTAGGAAGACTCAAGACTGCCCTTGGTTAGAGTATATGTGAGATAAAAGTGGCCACGACCATTCAACGAGGTCGAGTGTTAGGGGGACAACAAGATAAGGGATAAGTGGTGCCAAAGGCGAGACAAAGTGAATAAACTCAGAGGGCAGAGCTAAGTGGCCTGTGGGGTACTTTGAAGATATGGACGATGTCGTCAAGGGTAGATGATAAGTAGTGCCCCAACCAAAGGTGACATGGGTTGCGTTTTCCCAAAAAGGGGAAAATGTTTCCAAAGGTGACGACAAAAGGGTAATGTAACTGTGGGAAACAAAGTCATTTGTACAATAAATAAAGAATAATTTGGGATAAGTGTACAAATAGAGAAATGGGTTCCCCAATGTGAGATGGTTGGCCCGGGTAAGGCACAATTTGATCAGAGAACTGGTGGAGGGTGGGGGCCCCATGGGTGGGTTTCTGTATGAGGTAGGTGAAATGAAGGGAAATTTGCAGATGGGCAAACTGATTGTGGATGAAATGGAGGGTTCATGATACTGCAGAGGTGCAGTCCAACAATAGAACTATGAAGAGATAATTTGGGAGTCCGTTGGGAAAGCTAGCAAAATGAGGAGAAGGAGTATGTGGCTGATTCGCGACATGATGTAAGACCTTCGGGACTCCCATCCCTAAAGGGTTTTTGAAAAACAACATGAGTGTCAAAAGTGGAAAAGGGTGCTATGAATGTGACAACTCATGTGGGTAAGAGTGCTACCGGGTGACAGTACCGAAGATGCAAATGGAGGTGTTGGTACTACAGAGCCGAAAATGGGAATCCTAGAGGCAAATGTCAGGGGGTGTGACTAGAAATGTAAGTGAGATTCAGAGGGAATGACTACATGCCAGTGCTGAGTATATACCTGAAGGGGTTGTGTTGATGTATGATGACTAAGCACCTGCACACATGAAAACCAAATACCCGACGTGAACAATATCTTAAGAGAATTGAATATATGAGCATGTATTTGATAATTTTGAATATGCGCATGCGTACCTGGTCAGGGTATGAAAAATGGCATCCCAGGGGCTCAAGATGAAAAGAGACCCAGGGAATTTCGTGATGTAGATGACGGGATGATGATCCTGTGGTTGAATATGGATCAAGAAATGGGCACCCAGAGCTCTTGGAATGGTGAGTGGAATTTTGGCGAAAAAGGCCTATATATAGTTGTAGGGCCCACATTGCCACCTCATTTGTACTTGCTTCTATAGTGACTGGACGAGAAGTATTCAGAGGAGATTTGGAGATTCTGGGAGGACGAGGCATCCGATCAAGGACTAGCGAGCTTTAGGTTAGTGGTTTGATCATCCTGCATAGAATTAGGGTTTCATTTTTTGGGCAGGAGCTATACGGAGGGTCGTACAGAGGGTTTGATGAGTGTGGGCCCCACGTGTGCGAGCGATCCAGAAGTAGGCGTGCACACATGCGCGCCTACCCACCAGATAGGCACACATGGGGGCGCTGGTAAGGGCGTAAAGGGCGTGTTCTATGTGCATTCCTGTTGGCTGCACAATTGCGCATATGTGTGCGGCTCTGTATTAGATAGGCGTGCTCTAAAGCACGCCTGTAAGTTGAGCAGGAGCGCATGCATGCGCGCCTATAGGAAGGACAGGCACGTCTGAGTGCACGCCTGTGTAATGAATAGGCACGCATACGTGCATGCCTGTGGAGTGAACAGGCATGCATTTGTGCACGCCTATGGGTTTAAACAGTCGCACCTTGGAGGCAAGGTTGACAGGTGTAAACTTATTGTTTTAATGTTGTTTATGGTCCATTTGGCTAACTTAGGACTGTTGTATGTGGTTGCAGGTGAGCATTGTGCACGATGCCGGTTGGTTGGCGAGAGCGGGATTGGTCGTAGCTACAAGATGCCATGGCTATTGAGGAGATAGGTGTATGTGCAACTTTGGCAGCCTGTGGGCTATTGAATTTCTTTGAGTGCTCGTTGATACGAGCACAAGAGTATCTCCTGCAGTTTCTTATCTAGATGTGGATTCCAGACCTGCATTGCTTTATAGTGCAGGGAGAGTAGATTGCCTTCACTACGGTGGAGGATGTGTACTTTTTGACTGGGCTTCCATTTCAAGGAATGCCCCTACTGGCGGAGCCGGTGTTAACAAGGGATGTGTTGCTAGCGACAGCTGGCTAGAGATACTATTCGGGGCCGAAATTTATGTCTGGCACTGTCATGAGCATTGGGGTGATGGATGCCCTAACGCATCGCTACATAGAAACGATGATTGTGAGAGTTTATGGGTCTCAGGTGACGTAGCGGATCAGTGGTGGCCAACTGATTGTGATGGAGAGAGTTTTGGCCAGCAATCACTTCACCTGGGGGCTTATGCTGCAGGCCAAGATGGTACGGCAGCTGGACCACTGTCGATCCATGGATACTAGAGAGTTTTCCTTCGGGTCCATCCTGGTGGCCTGGTTTTTGGAGAGGGTGCCTATGTTGCACTCGATGATTTTATTGGGTGCACCTGGGGCACGAGAGCCACGACTAAAGCGGTGGTTGACTATTTTGCTTCGCCATGGTGGTGGCGAGGGTGACCACTTATTTACTGTTGAGGTGGCGCAGGTGTGGCGGTAGATGCCATAGGTGATATTGCAGTAACCCTATGCTAGGGTTGACTTCCGGGAGGATCCATATATGGTGTTACCTCCAGGGGAGGTTTTTGACCGTCGAGGTATGTTGATGATTTTGATATGTATGTTTTTGTGAGATAGCATGATATCGATGTTTGATATAAATATTGATACTATGTGTTGTTTGTTTTTATGTGCAGATGTGGCACCTCACAGGCGTGAGGTGGAGTTGCGGAGAGCACCGGCTCGTCAGGAGCCAGAGAGACCACAGTGGGGAGGGTCGTGGGTTGGAGAGAGACGTCAGTGTGAGGACGCTGCGGCAAGGACTACTGATCTAGAGAGAGTAGCGAGGAGATGCTGGTTCGATGACCCTGGTGTTGGGCTAGCACATGCCCCTCCGACAGATGATAGAGTAGATTTTGAGGACATACGCCGCCACTTGGAGGTGGTGCTATAGGGTGTGCCTAAGGGCACGTGGTCTTGCATCTAGGATGAGGGAATCTTGGAGCAGTGTGTGGGGATTCCGCCTCCATGGCGGGCCGTGGTACAACGGGCAGTAGTAGCTAGTGTTGCAATGACCAGATGACTACCTCTGGGGCAGGAGGGACCAGTAGGGGGTGGGAAACCACTGCTCGAGGGAGGGGTAGGCGGTGGTGCTCTAGAGGCACCTTGAGTGGTGTTCTATGTATTGATGTATTTTTGTATATAGGTTGGTAAGCCCATTTTGTACCGAGGTTCTTCACTGGCCTGCAGATACTTGTATTTTTGTATGTAAACATTTGGATGGCACTGTAGACCGTTCGATATATACATGAGTATACATTTTGAGATCTATGTGGTGTTTACATGTATTTTGTTAATGTATTGATGATGTCTAATCTATATATGCTGTGACAGGTTGTTGATATGTTTATGTATGTGTAGAGGTAGCTTGATGTGATATATGCCAGTCTAACACAATATTAGCTAGGTTATCTGTAATTTGATTCAATTTCCTTGGAATATGTGTAAATGTAATGGAATCAAAATGTCGAGATAAAAGTATAACCTGCAGGTATTTTTAAAAGAGGCAAGGATCACGTACGTGGTACACATTGTTGAGCTGGAGGACAACTAGTTGAGAGTCGAGGAAGATGATTAAAAACACTATAAAAGAAAGAACCTAAAGTAGAATGACTATGTTTAAGCATAAAATTTCTTTAAGTATAACCTGTTGATGGGTTCTTTGAGAGAGAGGCCTTTGGGAGAGGCCAGGATGTATGCGCCTTTGGTGAGGTAATGTTGGATAATGTATGGGCCATGCCAGAGTGACTCAAATTTTCCATGGACAAAGGTATCGTGAGCGATATCGTAAGCCAGGACTAGGTTGCCTTCGCGAAATGAGTGAAGGTTGACATGTTGATCAAAGGTAGCCTTTGATCATTTTTTAGTTGCCTCATTGTTCTGTAATGAAGATCGACGATCTTCATCAAAAGACTCTAAGTTCAGCAAGTGCTACTCCATTGGAGCAGTGTCGGGTAATAGCTCAATTACGGTGCGTAGGGTGGGAATTTTGCACTCGATGGGAAGAGTGGCCTCAATCCCATGGACTAGATGAAATGGTATGAAACCAGTAGTTGTTTTCACAGCTGTACGGTAAGCCCATAACGTAGAAAATAACATATGATGCCAATTGGTCTTATGTTTATTAACCGTGTGCTGCAACATGGTCTTGAGGACCTTGTTAACTGCTTCGACCTGTCTATTAGACTGAGGGTAATATGGTGAGGAAAACTCGTGAGGAAATCCTAACTGAGATGAGAGTTCAATGAAAATCTCATTCTCGAAGTGTTTCCCGTGATCGGAAACAAGTTGGAATGGTATTCCAAAGTGAGATATGACGTGGTTAAAGAAAAAATGCGTTGCAGTGTCAACAGTGTTGTTGAAGGTGGGCATAGCTTTTGCCCATTTGGTGAAGTAATCGACTGCAACAACAATGTATTTGTGACCATTGTTGGAGGGGGGATTACAAGTCATGAAGTCAATGCCCTATTTACAAAAAGGGTCAGTAGTGATGACTGGATGAAGAAGAGAAGGTGGTGCTCAGGCTTTGTTGGCGTAAAGATGACACTTATCACATTGTTTCATGAAGTGAATGCAATCGTGAAACAAGGTAGGCCAAAAATAACTTGCTTAGATAATCTTCTGAGCAGTGGATATTCCTGAAAGATGCCTCCCACATGCGCCACTGTGGCAGTCATTCAAGACTCTATCAGCTTCATCGATGGTCAGGGATTGATGAAGAATGGTGTCGACCCCTCACCAGTATAAGATGTCTTCGATGAGGAGGTAGCAGGGGGCCTAGTGGTGAATACGACGACGATCATCTCGTGAAAGGTGGTTACAAAATTTTTGAGTTCGGAGGTAGATGAGGAGGTCGCCGTACCAAGGATCATCTGAAGTGATGTAAAAGAGGTGTTCATCGGGAAAGTCAGTATTGATGGGGGTATTGGTTGTGTCAGAGGGGAGGGTCGTGACAAGTTCGGTGAGAATGAGGGATTTCTTGCTCTTGGGTGTTGAAAATTCAAGATCGTACTCCTGAAGGATAACGATCCATCGAGCAAATTTTCTATTAATTTGCCGACGACTGAGCAAGTATTGCATCGGTTTGGAATCTGCTACAACCTTAGTTGTACGAAGAAGAATGTAGTGACGCAGTTTCTGGACTGCGAGGACAACTGCAAGAGGTAGTTTCTCTTCATGTTTATACTTCAAAGGTGGCCCTGAGAGGTTTTTACTAACGTAATAAATGACATGCTCACGATTGTCATCACCTAGCTGAACAAGAACTCTTGCTACTGAAACAATTGATCCTGATACGTAGAGGATATAATCATGATTGTAGTTAGGTGCAATAATTAAAGGGGCATTGGAGAGTGCCATTTTAAGATCGTCAAATGACTGTCAGGCATGTTCATCCCAGTGAAATGGGATGTCATGATGTAGTATGCAAAGGAAACCATGGGCGTGAATGGCGTAGTCGGGGAAAAATCTTCGTAGAAAGTTAGCCTTGCCTTGTAGGCTCTAAAGTTGACGTAAATTTTGGGGAGGTGGAATTTCGGTGATAGCTTGGACTTTGAGGGGGTCCATGGTAATACTGCTTTGAGAAATGATGAATCCGAGGAGGCGTCCCGCAGTGACGCAGAAAATGCACTTGAGAGGATTCAAGCAGATGTTGTACTGACGACACTGTTGGAAGATGATTCACAAATCATCAAGATGTTGGGTGCGTTTCTTGGATCGAACTGTGAGATCGTCCAATTATGCGAGGATGATATGATCCAGATCGTGAAAAATGTATGTCATAGCCCATTGGAAAGTTGTGCCAACATTCTTTAAGCCAAAAGGCATGACATGATATGAAAAAGTACCCCAAGGGGTAGTGAATGCGGTTTTGTATTGATCGGCTGGGTGAATTTGAATTTGATTATAACCAGAGAAACTATCCATGAAGGATAGAGCCTTGTGGCCTGTGCAGTCATCGATAATTTGATCGATGAAAGACGTTGGAAAGTTGTCTTTTGGACACACGTGATTGAGATCACGAAAGTCCGTGAACACATGGATAGTGCCCTGTTTTTTGTTAATAGGTATAGGGTTGGAAACCCATGATGTATAGGCGATGGGGTAAATGAACCCGGCAACATGTAATTTGTCAATTTCGGCTTTGATGGATGTTGCTTTGGATGGGTGCAGCGGTCATTTTTTTTGACGAACTAGTGTAATGTCGGGCTAGGTGTCGATGTGATGTTCGACGATAGAGGGATTGAGGCCAGGCATTTCTGTGTATGACTAGGAAAAAATATCCCTATATTCTTGGAAGAGGGTTGTATAGGCAGTGATTTCTTGAGGAGTGCAAGCAGCTCCAATAATGATTTCCTCGACGATGCCATTTTTGGTGGAAATGTCAATTTTAATGGTCGGGGAAATGTTGGCCATGTTGCCTTCTTCAAAAGCATCAGGGGCAAGAATGGGGTTTTTGAACTAGTCGATAGGTCCTGATGGGATAAAATCCTTGGTTTCGACCGCGTAGATGGGGTGTTGGTTAGGAGGCGTGGAGGCTTCCTATGGAAAGAAGAGTGCGCGGTGGTGTAGCGCATCCCATGGGTAGTCAGGGTTGTTTAACTCTTCAAGTATTTCCTCGTCACAGTGAAAGTGATGGGAATACAAGGGGTCATGAAGAGTGATATCGGTCACTGTGGTTGTGTGGCTACCCCCTGGTGATGAAGAAGCAGGGGGAACAACGCAAGGATATGGTGATGGTTCACTAGACATAAACCAAATATCGAAGTACCGAGCAGTACCCATGGTAGTTGGGTGTAAAATTTCTGTAGGGAAATGAGCGGGAGAGTTGGGGGGATTAGGGGGTGAATCCTCAGATAAGTCATCTAAGAACCATGGAGGCATTGGAAGGGCCTCGGGTTTGGGAGAAATGACATGAAGAACCTCTAGTGACGAGGTAAGGTCAACTATCGACTCTGTGTATCTGTGAAGCAAAGTCAATTGATGTTGCCTGTATTCAATGATCATAGGACACTAGTATGTAAAATGATCTAATGATTCACATAGAGAGCAAGGGCATCTCATATGTTCATTGACTGAAGTGGTGACATAATGGATGTCAGTGATGTTGGTAAGGATGACGTAGCAAGACTGGGGTTGCTCTGGAAGCTTTTGCTTACTGTGGCTAATGTCTGCCGAAAGCACGGTAATGCTGGGCAATGGTGGGTATAATGGCCATATTCTGAACATATAGTGAAATTGAATTTGGTTTGCAACCCTTTACTACTTGAATGGGGGGTGGTAGCGAAAGTACTGGAGAGCATTGAGGGAGTTTGATTTAGTGGAATCAAATTCCGTAACTCTGGTAGGGATGGGAAGTTATTGGTTTGGTGTCCATCTTTCTCACATAGTGTGCAAGGGGGTTGGATGTGCGGAGGAAGTGGAGCTGTGGGCTCCTTTTTCTTTCTCCTACCCCCATATGTGGCAGGGGGGGTAGTGAGTGGGGGTGTAGAAGGTATGGTGGGAGTAAGTATGGGAATCGTCATTGGGATTCCTTCCGTTTGGGGGGGAAGGGATGGTCGAGGGACCATCTTGGGTGGATGTAAATACCAAACTAGGATTGTTAACACCATATTAGGGAGGGTAAGTGTTGCGGCTACTTGGAAAGCTTTGATGCCCAGTGGAGGGTAAAAAAAGGGGATTTGAGTGATGGCTTGGGGAACTATCTCCCAAACTAGAATATGTCCTTGGGGGGAGGTGGAATCGTGGACTGGTGAGGTCGACAAGTTCGCAGGAGGCTTGTGAGGGGGAAGTTCTGCGACTAGTGGGACGTCATAGATGATAGAAGCCTCCCTAGGAGGAAGGGTATCCTCTGTGTTATTTGTTTTAGATGATATGACCCATACTTGATTGGAAGGATGAAGGAGCGGTGGTACTCCATGGTAAGTTCCTAACAATGATGGATCCTTGAAAATTCCAAGACCATCTCAATGACTGGGTATGCATCGTGACTCGTGTGGATGAGAGGAAGAATGTTATCGATGTTGGTAGATGGGTTAGGCTCATAATGTGAGACCTAGTTAATGGTAATGATCTTCCCATTATGGGGGAACATCATTGTGTGAAAGACGAAAGAGGCAACTGCCTTCATAGCATACATGTAGCTACGACCAAACAGGATATTATGATTGAGTGGGGCATCGATAACTTCAATGTCGATGAGAATGGTTTTTCCCCCAAGTTCTACAGGGACATTTTGGAAGAGCCCTTCAAGAGACAATGGTCGTCCGTCATATGCTCGTAAGGTAATGGCAGAGGGTATGAGTTTGGGGGAACCAAGTTTCTGCCATACTGATTTGGACATAATGAATGTAGATGCACCTTCATCAATGATACACTGATGAACTATGATGTTCTGTATTTTTACTGGGATTTGAAAAGCGATCAAGGTGGGAAGGCGAGGTTCTCTATTGTCGAGATCAAATGTAATGAGTCGAGTATCTGCGGGGTCGACTGCCCCCAAGGCGAAAAGTAATGATTTACGCTGAGTGGGACAAGTCTGAAGGACTTCTAAGACTGACACGGGAGCCATGGATTGTGCTAAGTCATCAACCAAACTATAGTTATGAGCTGCCTAAGCCTGTGGGTTGTGGACATTCTTGCGTAATGGGATGTGAGAGATGTGAAGAGGTGGCTCTATGTTAGGGCGAGGGATCACTAACGAGGGTCATGTTGGTGTAGGGTTTGTCTCTGGAGGGATGGTAGGAGACTCAATGGGTGCATGATACTGACGATTACATGTTTGCAGAAGGATTTCTTCCTCACTAGTGAGGAGGATTGTGCGATCTGTTGGATTGTTGGGGTTGAGGTACTGTCCCACCTGAGGTGGGGGTTGTTGTGCATCTTTTTGGATGTTTATCACACCTTGGTGTGGAATAGGATTCTGCAACATGGCAGGGGGAGGTTGTTGCACGTATTGTTGTGGTGCCTGCTGAGGGGTAGGCGGTGCTGGAGGATGGGGTAGACTGCATGAGTCTTTCAACCATTTGAAATCAGCAAATTGGGGGCAATGATGAGTGTAATGGCCAAACTCACTGTAAAGGGCACAAGGGAAGTTGGTTTTAACAGTATTGTTATTTCTCCCTTGATGCCTATTATTATTGCCCCCCTGGGGGTTCTGATTCCCTTGGTTATGGTTTCCCCCAGTGGGTTGGTTCTACTGGGGTTGATTCCCGCCTTGACCAGGGTTGTTGTTGTTCTTGTTTCGTCCTTTCTTTTTGGCATTGTTCGACAGATGGGTCGGATTTTCTGTATTCAGCTGTTCAAAATTTTGATATTGCTGAACGGGAGAGGGTTGAACAAAATTCACCCCAGCATGAGGATATGGGGG
>SNQJ01S0191637.1:0-15254 GCA_010110895.2 Picea sitchensis
GTACAAGATGCCCATAAACTAAAACTCTTTCCTGCCACCCTCAAATACTCTGCACTAAGATGGTTCATGGAATTGGGAGAATCCAGTATTAGATCTTGGGAAGCCATGAAATACATCTTTCTTAAGAAGTACCAAGACTACTGCAAGACCAAGGAGTCTCGTAATGACATTTTTAAAATCCAACAGTTAGAAGATGAGACCCTCGAAGATTATATGGAACGATTTGGTTATATCTCCCAGAAGTCAAAATACCATGACCTCCCAGAGGATGCAGTTAGGGTTCTTTTCCTTAAGGGGATTTCAGAAGAATATCTAGAGATGCTTAACCTGATGGAATCATGTGACATCTCCCATAAAACGTTTGCCAAAATATCTGAAATGTGTAAAAATTACTCAAGGAGTAGAGCCAAAACAGTAAATAATGTTTGGGACCCTTATAATAGAAGCTTACAATCAGTTAGTTCAGGTGGTATCATGAGAGAAGAGGTAGGGAAACTTATAGAGAAATTCAAGATAGAAATCTTAAGCATGATAGGTTCCCGGTTGGACACCCTCAAAATTAAAAAGAAACAGGAGGAGTAAAATGCAGCAATGAGCATATATTGCCCAAGATGCAGGAAGATGCATTCCTCAAGGGAATTCCCATTAGATAACATTTCAGTTTGTGGCTTCTGTATAGAAGACCATTCAACTGAGAAATGTCCATCATTTCCCGGTTTATTAGCCATCTATAGGAATGGAGATCCTGGGGATTCCTCTTATGCACATAGGAGGCCATGGCAGCCTAGGAACCAACCCACATACCCAGATCTACAATCTCAAGTTCCACCCTATTACCAACAACAACAACAGTGGAACTCACCAAGTTGGAAAAATTGGTTTACTCAATACCAACATCCTTGGCCTCAAGGATGGAGAGGAGGGAATAACCAAGGAAACCCTCAAGATCCACCTGTCCCTATGTCCAACCATCCTTATCCCAGTTTCCACCGAACATTCCGCAGCTTCTGCCAAGTTTTGTTCCACCACCTCTACCTCCTATTCCACAAAAAAAATCGCTACAATATCATAATGCAAGCTCCCCAAGACCGACATTATTACTGGCATAACCATTTCCCAATACTAATAACAAGCACCCTCAACCTATTCATAATGTTGAGATGCAGGCCTTCTCGACATGTGTTATTACTCCTGTTCCATTAAAGGAAATCCAACTAAGATTGGGAAAAGTTCTGGATAGGAAGAGACCTTTAGTAGTCATCTAGGAAGAAGAAGAAGAAGAAACCACCAAACAACCCACATATGACACTAGGTGGGAAGATGTTATTATCTCAAAGAACCAAGAACCTAAGCTTCCCCAAAATAAGCCTTCACAAAGCACAGAGGCCCCTCCTTATCCAGACAGATTGGTAATAGAGAAAGCTACCGCTCGACCAAAATTTGACATCTTGAATGAATTGAAGAATATTTATGTCAAGATTCCCCTGTTTCAAGCCATTAAAGACATTCCAATCTACAGTAAGGTAGTCAAATAATTGTGTTCTAAGAAGCCAGGTAGGAAGCAAACAGACCCTCCTACAGTACACTTGATATGAGATCTTTCTGAATACATATCACAAAAACCAAAGCTATCAAAATATGGGAACCCTGGAAACCCCATAGTGACCATAACCATTAATGAGGTCTCCATTGAGAATACTCTCACAGACTTAGGGGCAGACATAAATGTTATGACCACTACTACCTTGGAGAAATTACAATTACAACCTCTTCTTAGGTCTACCCCAACCATTTTGGAATTAGTAGATAAGACTAGAATTATACCTGAAGGAATTTTAGATGATATCATGGTTACTTTAGCCTGATGGGAATACCCAGTAGATTTTCTTGTCATTCACTCAAAGGACCCTACCAAAGGCCATCCTGTCATTTTGGGAAGACCTTGGTTAGCCACAACCAATGCATTTATTGGCTGTAGAGAGGGAGAAATGACCATCTTAAATGGGCTTTCTATCCAGAAGCTCACCATCTACCCTCCAACTCAACCTATCATGGAAAATCTATGGTGGATTGAGTGTCCATACGAGAATGAGGACTGGGAAGAACCTGTATTGCCAAGTGACCATGCATGGGCACTTCAGGAGCACACAACGGAAAATGTGCTAAACCAGTTTATTTCTGCTATCACATGTGTGGATTTTCCACAGTCTTTTCCCCAATTTGAGTACATGTTTGGGAAATAATTTCAGGAACAATTGGACCCCTCCATTTTGTCTTCTACATCTTTTATCTTTGAGATAGATGAGTCTGCTATGTCCTATACTATGCCCTACGAGATTAGTCCAGGGAAATTTTTACATATAAACTCCGGACTAGATGCAGACCAATAGAAACAGTTAGTAAGTATCCTTAAAGAACAATCAGGAGCATTCGTCTGGGAATACACTGACATGAAGGGTATACACCCTGACACATGCATCCATCACATATATACCCAAGGGGAAGTAACACCTGTTAGGGAACCCCAGAGAAGGATGAACCCAACACTCAAAGATATATTCAAGGAGGAAATCCAAAAGTTGTTAAATGTCAGATTTATTTATCCCATCTCTGACAGTAAGTGGGTATCCCCACTTGTAGTGGCTCCAAAGAATGTGACCGGGAAATGGAGAATTTGTGTTGATTTCTAGGAACTCAACAAAGCCACTCGGAAAGACTACTTTCCTCTTCCTTTCATTGACCAAGTTCTGGATACCTTGTCTAGAAAGAAGTATTTTTCCTTTTTAGATGGGTACAACGAATACAATCAGATTCTTATAGCCCCCGATGACCAGGACAAGACTACATTTACTTGTCCTTGGGGCACCTATGCCTACAGGGTCTTACCATTTGGATTATGTAACGCTCCTGCTACGTTTCATTGAGCAGTACTAGGGATATTTGTTGATCTTATTCATGATTGTGTGGAGGTCTACATGGATGACTTCACAGTTTATGGAAACACTTACCAGGAAGCCTTAGACAACTTAGAAAAAGTCCTCATCAGATGCCAAGAAATGAACCTATCTCTAAGTCATGAAAAATGTAAAATGTTGTTAACTGAAGTTGTGGTTCTAGGACATCATGTTTCATACGAAGGAATAAAAATCGATCCTGCAAAGATTGAGGTCATCGTCAGACTTCCACCCCCCAAGACTCAAAAAGAGGTGAGAATATTTCTTGGACATGCCAGATACTACCGACGATTTATTGAAAATTTTACAAAGATTGTTGCACCTATGTTTGGATTACTAATACAAGATGTTGATTTTGTTTGGACTGAGCAGTGTCAAACTGCCTTTGAAACCTTGAAAGCTAAGCTGTCTATGGTACAGTTCTTAGAGTGCCCATTTGGATTCTCCCATTTCACATATCCATTGATGCCTCTGACACCGCAATAGGAGGGGTATTAGGGAAGAAAGAGGACCAGTAGTCCTATGCCATTTATTTTGTGAGCAAGAACTTGTCCCCTACCGAGTTAAACTATACAGTTACCAAGAAGGAATTCTTGGAAGTTGTTCATGATATTAACAATTTTCGTCATTACATTACAAGCTATGAAGTATTCTACATATAGATCATTCCTCCATTAGATTTCTCATGAATAAACCCACAAATAATGGTCGAGTGACTAGGTGGCTCCTGTTATTACAAGAATTTAATATCAATGTTCTTGACCGACTTGGAAAGGATAATGTGGTAACTGATTTTCTTTCCCGAATAAAAAATGAGGATGATGATGATATCCCCATAGACGATAGTTTCCCAGATGAACACTTTTTTTCCCTTTCTGTCAATACCCCATGGTTTGCAGATATGGTAAACTATCTGGCTACTAGGAAGTTACCATCTCATTTGTCACCTCATGAAAAGCGTAAAATTATTACACAGAGTGTTAATTACTCTTGGGTTGGTCATGCCATTTTTTTGCACAGGTATTGATTTGATTATTCATACGAGAGGATGAGGTACCATAAATACTATGAAGTTGTCATGATGGACCATGTGGTGGCCATTTTTCTGACAAACGTACAACATATAAGGTGTTACATCTGGGTTATTATTGGCCTATCATTTTCAAAGATGCTACCAAGTATGTGAGAAGTTGTGATAGTTTCCAAAGGATAGGAAGACCTACGTCAGCTGACGAAATTCCTTTATGTGCCCAAGTTATGATAGAACCCTTCAAAAAATGGGCCCTTGACTTTGTAGGACCAATTTCACCCATGTCCCATAAAAAGAACTATATTTTGGTTTGTACGGACTATGTCACCAAGTGGGTAGAGGAAAAATCCCTATTCAGGGCTATAGAAAAGTCTATTGTCGAATTCATCTGTGAAGACATATTTACCTGCTTCGGTGTCCCTCATGAAATTGTTACAGACGAAGGCACTCAATTCACTTCCAAGCTGATGAGAGAGCTAACAAAGAAATATGGGATTAAACACTGTAAATCTTCTCCATACCACCCACAAGCCAATGGTCAGGTAGAATATACAAACAAATTCCTGGAAGCTATCTTGACCAAGACTATTCAATTACATCATCGGGATTGGGATGATAGGCCTCCAGAGGCTTTGTGGGCATACTGGACCACCTGGAGGAACACCACTGGGCTTACCCCTTATGAGCTAGTGTACGATAAAAAAGTACTTCTACCAATAGAATTATAAGTAATGACTTTCCGTATTGCCACAAAATTGGGATTGAACTTAGATGAGGCTCAAAAACAATGAGCCCTACAATTGAATGAGTTGGATGAGATCAGGCAAGATGCCATCCAACGAACAATATTAGTCCAAAAATAGAGGAGAAAGTGACATGACAAGTTTATTAAGAAGAAACACTTCCAACCTGGTGATTGGGATCTATTGTTTGATTCCTGATTCAAAACCTTCAAAGGAAAACTCACCACCTAGTGGTTGGGCCCTTACGAGGTAGACACTGTATATGACAATGGAGTTGTAAAAATTAAAACAATTGATGATGGACAAGTCTCCTTTGTAGTAAATGGACACCGACTCAAATTTTATCATAAGCCCATTTCCAAAGAGGATTTTCTATAGGTCATGTCAACGAACAAGGCATTGGCCTTAGTAGATGGGGAAGTCCCCCCTTGTTCTTGATTTTTTTTTTTGAATTTTCTACTGTACATATGTAAATAGTTTTTGAATTTCATTAATAAGGAAATTCTAGAGATTTTTGTAAGTATTTATTTCACCAAGAGTAGACAACTTCAAGGAAATATTTAAAAACATTGTTACACTTGAATTTTGTTGTCTGCTAAGCATCAAATGAATGTTGACTTACTGTAATTAGCCATATTTTTGCAGAAATGTTGATTTTCTTAAGGCATTCTAAAGCAAGTGCTCTTGAAACTCTTCACCACTGTATAATGAAGTGATACCATAACCATAAAGCTTAGAGGTCTCTCGTACAGGTTTTTCCAAGAAACCTGATTAAGTGAGTAAAGTGTCTTTATTAAAGAGTAGCAAGGAGGTCTAATTAGCGGTTAGTCATGGAAACATCACAATAACTACAAAAGAAGAAAGTTGGTTGAGCATAGAGATACCTTTCTGTTTTTTCTCAATGGTACCATCCACTACACACTAAATAGATTGATTATATCATATCTTTAGATAGGCCACATCTGCTTAAGTACCCCCTAAATCGGGACAATCACTAAGTAATATAATGGAAAGTCATCCTCTAACATAAATACCATACCAATTGAAAAAGAAAGAAAAATTTGTTTTCAGAGTTGTCCCCCCATCTTCTTGCATAAAGAAATCTTATACTAAAATATTAAAAGATGGAGGGCCAGTCTCTGAGGGTGTAAGAGGCTAACCCACCAGGATACTGAACATGTATGCTAGCAGTGGGTATCGGCCTCTGGTATGACTAGGTAAACCCGTCGGAGTACTGAACAAGCATGCTAGAAGTGAGGCATTCTACCTAGCGAAGATGGAAATATGACAAAAATAAATAATAAATTTAAACTTTTCCTGATGTACGACATTACTTGCAGACAAAGCTGACATGAAGTATGTATGGTTAAGATAAGGTTAATGAACTCCATAAATTTTCCATTGGGAACTAACTTTGAGACTATCTTGAAACTCTCTCGCCTACCTCTTCTTATCTATATATAGGATCTCTTATCCTATAGGTGGGGCCATTTTCTAACCATCTCGTCAGACCAATCTGTGAAATTTATCTTTACACTTGTCATACTATAAATCTTTGGCTATTAGGGGAACTGAGTGGTTTCCTATACTTTTGATTGTGAGGTGTCACAATACTTAGGTGTGGGGGAGGGGTTCATGATCTGACAAATGATCATTACCTGGAGAAATAAATCTTTGCAAGAATTTTTGTATTATTTCCATGATACAGGTTATTACATTAATAGTCATTTTATTTTTGAAGTGCTAAACTCCTATGTGTTATAAATTTCTGAACATATATTTAACATACCACTTTTATCGGTTTATTTCTCATTACAAGATGTACATTGTAGGTTTGACATTACATGTCTTATGCTTGCTATAACCTGTTCATTGTAGGTTCTTTGACATTACATTCCCTATGCAAGAGAATTCATTGATCATGGTGGCAAAATCAACAACAATGGAGCATTCTGCCTCTGCTCTTAACCACTGTGATTGTCAAAAACATTTCAATATTGCAGGCTATCCATTACAAGTGATAAAAATGTGTTTAACATAGAGGTTCCATATGAAGTGTCGTATGAGGTGCCATATAAAATGTTGTATGAGGTGCCGAACGAAGTGACATATGAATTACACACCAGTAATTGTCCACAATTCCAAATAACCAGGAATCAATGACATTCAATTAAATTGGTTGCAGGAAATTAAGAGTGAAGATGCAAACTTTAGAAATGTTCATGATCAAATTTCCAAGTCAAAGGACTTGGACATTGATCTAACTGTGCATCATTAAACTTGCCCCCCACCCAAAAAAAAATCCTTCGAATTCAAAATTTCCCACACATGGCAGCTCGTGCGCACATGTGTGCAACCAACTCCACCATAGGCACATTCAAATACGTGTTGGGTAACCTATTATCCCAATTCACTTTGCCATTTTCCTTGCCCTGTGTTAAGAAATTGCGCTCAACCTCTGCCATTTCTTTCCCTGTTCAAATCGTGTTCGGCTCGTGCTCAATTCGTGCCATCCCTTGGCCCAATCACACCCTCTCTTGGTGAATTTTGCCTCTGTCCATATCTTCACCTCATCACAATGCCCAAGAGGTATGAACCCTCTTCCTATGCAGATCTTTTTTCCATTCCTTAATTTGCACAATCCAGAGAGGTGTTTTTGCGCGCAGGCTGGGGGCCATTTTTGTCTAACTTGCAGGGCCACGATGATGGCATCTCCATGCAATTTTCCCTCATTTTTCGATGGGAATACAACGCGCATGGGGTATCTATCCTTTGGGGTCTCAGAAGATTCCATTGATGCAGCCATGAAGCTTCCAAGAATGGGAGATAGATGGTTCAAAAACCACCAGTTGCTACGATCAAGTTATAACAGGGTTGTTAAGCCCGAATTCCAGAACATTTCAGGAGAAAAAGGATAATCTAAGGAATGGATAAAGGAGGAATTGATCAAAACTCTCATCGTCATCATGAGGTTGATCACATGCGAAGGTAGATATTCCACTTTCAAAGCCTGTCATTTCAGATTTCTAGCTCATTTCCAGTTAAAAAAACCTTTGAATTTTCCCTTCTACTTTCTAAAGATCTTGGAGAAGATGTCCTCTCAAGTGAGGAAGAATGTAACTAACCCCCAAAAAAGCCTCTTTCACCATGGCTTAATAAAACTCCTTGTTCTAGCCGAATTAGAGAAATAGGGGCAAACTTGGGATGAATTTATTTATCAATTTGCAAACCCTCACTTGACAATTAAGACTAGCAAAAAGCCACTTGGCCTAAGGACTGTCTCTCCATCCAAGCCTCACTCTCTAAGGACTCCAAATACCCTTGCACAAACCATTTCCTTACCAGAAAAATACAATAATCTTTTTGAAACCCCTGCCTCCTCATCAGGTAAAAAGATCAAGAGTAAATATCAAAAGAAGCATATTGTTAACCCCCCAATGCCTTCAATATCTCTTGATCCCACACCTAAAAAGATTCAAGAAGTGATTCAATAAGACTTTCCCATAGTTCCCAAAAATATGAGGGGAGCCAATCGATTTGGTAAAGGACCCTTTCGAAAAAGTACCCGGAGCACAAGAACAAAACCTTATGCAAAACCTTTGCATGCTTCAGATCCTATCCAAGTGTCTTCCAATCTTGAGAGCCCTCACAAGAGACTTAGGGAAGTTTCTACGGATGGGTTAGAGCAACAAAGAAAGACAAAGTCAAAACCTACCTCTCCTTATCAATCCCCTATTACTCCTACTTCACCCATGCCTACTCTAGATCCTAAGAATGATAGATTGTCCACATCTCTCAAAGGATCTAATCCTTCCTCTAAAATAACTTATTCTTCCCTAGCCACTAAGAAGCTACAAAAAGAGAATTATCAGCTCCTCCAACAGTTGGAAGAAAGGAAGACAATAGACACACACCTTCATCATGATAATGCATTCCTCCAAGAAAAGGTAAACTCCCTTCAATGGTTGGTTGATGAGATGACCAAATCCAACCACAGCCTCAAAGCACAATTGAAACAACACAAGAGGCATAAGGCAAAGTCTTCACAGAAAGAAGGAGAAGCTTCCAAAGCTGATCCTCCTCAACAAGCTTAGTCACGAGGGGTAATTTCTTTTTGTTTGCAGTGGGACTTGCAAAATCGTAAGTGTGGGGGTAATGTTGGGCCCGAGATATGATCAGTTTTATGACGTTTATTAGATACTTTTGCTGAATGTATATATGTGTTTTCATGTTTTGGAGAAGTTTTTGAAGGGATTTTGTGCCAAAATGCTATGATCCCACCAAGTATGCATAATTCATGTTTTATGATGATCTTGAGTATGATTCAATATGATTTTATGTTTCTAGAGATCTAATTCACATTTTTTGGTGTTACAGGGAAAAATCACATCACGTTTCTGCTTTCGGCACTCAGTCCGACACTCCATCCGGTACTCAATCTGGTACTTGGTCCAACACTCCGTCCGACACTCTGTCCTGCACAAAAACGATGGGAGATTTGGTGGTTATGGTATTGGTGGTCAGTGATGGGTGAATCAGGAACATGGGTTTTTCTCATGCTTGCCCCTCTAGCTACTGAACTCTTGACAACTCGGTTTGGGTTGTTGAGCGGGGTGATTATTGGCTCGCTCCATTTCGGCAGTTAGGGCACCATTAATGTAATTTATTGTTTATAGAAGAGGTTTGACCCTCCAATGGTTGACCTCTTGGTCTATAAAGCCTATAAATACCACCGTGGTGGTCATACAATAGTTAAGTAGCTGACGAAGTAGTGTGTTAGGAACAAATATGTTTTTCCTCTGTTTTTTCCATTTTCCATTGCCATAAATATATAAAACATCGTTTTTGAGTTTTAATGGTGAAATCGATTTGCTGAGTTCGTGGTGTGCCTTTGAGAAGTGACCACGACTCGCTGGGGGGCCCACCAATAGTCTGGTAACTGATCTATGTGTTATTTATGAATTTCATAGCTTAGATGTCTTTTATTTTATTTCCTGTATATGAAATTGCTATTTTGTTTCTTTGTCATATAATTTGTTGTTATAGTTTAACTGTGTAAGTTATCTTTTGCAGGTTAGTATGAAGTATTTTGTTAATATGTAGGAACTTTGTAGTTAATAGGAACACGTTTGCAAACTTATACACTAACCTTGTGTGTGATTAAATATTAGATTGTATTTTATTTATGCTTTTAAAATCAAGTTTAAAACAGAGTTTGAAACAGAGTAGAACCAAATTTTAATTTATGTTTTCTTTCACAAGGCTTCGGTGGATGGATAGGGTTAGATTCAGTTTTTATTTGTAGATTGCCTATTTAATTGTTGTTTAGATTTTGCTTAACTAGTTGTTAATTAATTTATTCATTAGTTTACTTGCTAGAATCATGTTTAATTTCTGTTTACAAGCATTTTCCTTTTTGCAATTTGAATTGTTGAAATAGGTCCAACTTAGTTTTACTTTATGCAATTTATTTTTTAGATTTAGGTTGCAATCCCAATTTCTAGTTAATGATTGACTTTAGTTAAGAGTTTGCTTACATAGCATAGAGTGCAATCGAATTTTATAATCTCATTATACTGTTGATGATTAATGCATGATTACATAATCACATGGATATGCAGGGTAATTGATGTTGTTTCCGTAATGGCTAAGTTTTCATTAGATTGCCTAATTCATACTTTTCATTTTTCTATTGAAGTCAATATCGAGTTCATCCCTCTTGAATTATCTTTCATTGTTAAGTTCCATCGTGATATTATAAGACACCAAAGACATTCACACAATCATAAACACTATATTTGAGTTTTCATAGGTTAAAAGATAGTTTCTTGCTTTCATAGATCAAAAAATAGCTTTCTTGCTTTTGTTGGATAGCTAGTCGTCTTGCTTTGATAGATTAAAGAGTAGTTTGTTTATCATAGATCAAGGATTAGTTGTTAGTTACTCTTTGTTTTCAATTAAGTAGATTTCCTTTTATGAATTATAAATAGTTGTATTAAGAATAGAGTTCACTTGCTTCCTAGCTTAGTTAGTTCCTTATTGAGTAGTCTTAATTAGTTTACTTGCAGTAGAAGTTATCCTAGATTAGTTAGTTGTTTACTTGTTTTAATAGGTTAATTGCTTACTTGTCTATTCTTTCTTTGATGGTATAGTTGCTTGTTTATTTACTTGCTTTCACATGATAGTTGTTTATTGAATTTAAGTAGACTAGTTAAAGTAGTTTGTTGTTGCTATTTGTTTCTTGTTATGCTTAAATAGTTTTCTTTTGCATATTTTCATGATTCAGTTAGTTTTCTTAGTAGGGTTTTCATTTGTTTTCCTAGAACTATCCATCGATCCTTGGTTCAAAAGTACTTACGTTATATAGTTTAAAGTTGCTTAGTAGGGGTTTCTCATTAGATAACTTCGTTTGAATGGATTAGCCTTAGATAGCCACTTCCTTAGTTAGACTATACTACTACTTATCCTTCTACCTTGGCATATATTTTGCTACAACTCTAAGTTTACTTACCCCGGGTTGACAATTTAATTGAGGGTTTTTAGTGTGTTTTTAGTGCATATAGAACACCCATCAATGACTTATCCACAAATTAAGGAGTAAAACATAATATTAGGGGTCAACAACCCTAATATTTCCCCCTTAACAAAGTAATATTAAACAATTCAATTAAAATTTCACTTTTTGCGTAAATAAAACCCTAATTTAGGAGGACGTCACCCCTTTAGGAGACGTTTTTCCACTTTGAGGAAGTAGTTGGTGTTGGAGAAGCATGGGTAGGCCTCCAAAGGCCACATGTAAAGAATCTAATAAATATAATCATGGTGAATACCTTCTTCTCCTCAAAACTTCCATGTGTCACAAGAGTGGCACCTCACCACCATGCCCTAGCCCCAAAAGCATGATGTCAAGATCAAAATAGGACGTTTTTCCCCTCCTGGGAAAATTGTTTGGCAAGTGAGGGATAGGCTAGGTCGTCTAAGTCACCATAAAGAAATTCCAAGTCTGATCTCTCGCATCCATCATGCAGGACCCTGACATGCAACCTGTGGGACTGTAGCCCCATGGAAGCCCAAGCTAGGTTTGTTCTGAAAAAACTGTCTACCAACTAGGTCCTGTAAAGACAAATGAGCACACCCTCCAAGGATATCAAGTCATAACATAATGATAAGTGAATATAATCATTAAATAATCCATCTAAGAATGTGCATCAAAGATCACTATATCAAACAATTAATAACTCAGAGACAATATGCGACTTGCCAAGCTTGAATATGGGAGGGTTGATGAGGTGTACTTTTGGGTAGATATTGCCCTAGGTCAAGGCGATTTTCCAAGAGATCCCTCTCTAAGCCATGCAAAGTGGATGAAATGGATGGGGTCAAGACTCAATGGGCATAGGGATCATGACATACAATGGGTCATAATGTCTCATTCATGGGTGCCTTTGTAGAGAGTGAGTGGTACCTTCGTCCGCAATGCACTTTTTCCAAGCCCATCAATTGCATTTTATCTTTGTTTCTTCATTTTCTTTCAATATAGCATAAGGAGAGGTTGAAGGTCACTGCTCTAGCATAGTGACCAGATGAGGGAAATTTCACTCACAAACACCTAGTGGAAATGAGAAGGTTGGCTCGAGATGAGACCCCCTTTCTCTCAGCCATGCAACTGAAAGTCATTGCCCTAGTTTGGTGACTAGATGATGACAATGTCATACCACTAGATATCCATGGATGTGATAGGTCAGGTCATGATGAGACCTCCTATCCTTCAACTAACCTTTCAATCATTCTTTATTATATTGCAGGTCCCCTTTACTCAAAGATAAGTGTTTCATTTCTTTCTTGGGTGATCCCTGGGTGAAGCATATGGAAGGTTTATATAAGGACTTTATCTTTTACCCAACACCAACCCCTCTAGGCCTTTATCCCCTTCTTCCCATAGAATGAGGGACAACCCTTTCTTGGGTCAATACACCCTAAAATCCCAAGAGATAAGAAAATGGAGGGGAATACTGATGGAAAGTGGTAAGTATGGTTGGGAATAGTGTGATGGCTCATTAAGGGAGTTCCTAGTAGCAAACTCATTCCCAAGGAAGACCAATTACTAAGGCACAATGTCAACCACCAAGGTGAAGCAGGGAAAAAGGCATAATGTCCAAGCATATATCATGAAATCTAGAGCAATATAAGATACAACATAATCAAATGGATTGAATATTTAAATGATGATCACCATAATACTAACTTGTACCTCATGGAGAAAATCCCACTACCTTTCAGAAGCCAGCTGGTGCAGTGGATGCCATCTAGAAACCTATGACCATCTATGGTGGTGAGTGGTTTTTCCATTTGTGCAAAAGGGTATTGTTAATCATGTAGTCTCTCGAAACTCCATATTTGCAACCTGAGGGCCTCAAGACATGATCTCCTTAGTTATACACAAAATGGGGATAGCATGAGGTGTCCCCCACTTGGAAGATAAATCATCAAAACCTTCACATACACTAGTAAGTTCCACGGTCTTAGGATCAAAATTTATTGGATATACTTTTCCAGGCACTAATACCCATACCAACTCATCCATTGGTCCTCCTCCACAAGGAGGCAGAGAAAAACCTTCTTCACAAGAAACAAGATCCCAACCTTCCTCACAAGGAACATTTTACCAACCATCACATAACATGGACAATACTCTCCCTTCCATGCCATACTTGACATCTTTCAATATCCCATATTTGACCAAAAAAACGAATGATTCCATATTACATGACCCCACTTGGCCAAATATGCCTACTAAGCTACCTTCTGATATTCCAAAATTCGAAGGAAAGCCCGAATAAGACCCTGCCAATCACATCATGTCTTTTCATCTATGGTGTTCTTCCAGTAGCATCATGGAATATTTAGTTCACTTATGACTATTCCAAATAACTCTCATTGGTCCCTCTGTTAACTGGTATGTAGATGAGAAAGCTAGGTCCCACTCAATCTTTGATTCATTGGAAAAATCCTTCTTATCCTTCTTACAACTCTTAGTATGCCATGACATTGGCTTGTAAATCGTATAATAATTCAAGAAAACCTTGACCACCCATATAGCTGACTACATTGATGAATGGTGAAGAACAAGAAGTATTTGCAAAGCAGATACTACCCCATAAAAACAACTAGACTGGTTCCTCAAATCACTAGTCCCTCTCCTCGCTAAGTATATGGCCACTACTTTCCCTCAAACAAAAGACGAGGCCATCACCAAGGCCCGACAATTTCACTTAACCTACTCTCAATCTTGGTACCTTTATACCATATTACCAGATTCTCCTCTCCCTTTACCATTTGGTCAATACAAACTAGGAACATCGCACATTACCGATGGGTTGATTGGTTCCATGGCCCATACTCACCCACATACTCAATCTGTACCCACATTTGGGGCCAATACTTACCAACCACCATATGGGGGGAGCCCGTACTACCCTCCCCCACCACATCAACCACCAATCATGGCACCCCCACTCCAATCATGGGACCACTAGTACCTACCCCCCCATTCACCTAGTACCCATACAACAGGGAGTGCCTTTACCACCCTCAACATATACTCCCAAACTTATGGGAGGAGCCTTCACTTTGTAAAATTAGTACAGACATCCCCAAGGTAACCCTTACTATCCCTTCCCTCATCCTCCTCCACCCACTGCCCCAACACATGGCCAACAATGGGAAGGGTTAAATTTTATCCAACCATATCCTATTCAAAAATTTCAATATTTTGAACAATTGAATACAACGAAATCCCCTCATCAACCTATTGGTTATTACTCTCTCTATATACTTTTTGGCTGACCCAGGTTCATATTTGAATAGGTTTCCAACAAAACCCTCTAAAACTATCGACCCTCCTGGTAAACCAGAAGGCAACAAAACACAAATAATGTACTGCGTAGTCTCACCCGAGATAGTTCTATGGCTGACTGCAATGCTCAGATGATTTCATTATAGGAAAGAGTGGGGATCTAGGATTGCAATTCATCTCCTTATGCCTTGATTTGGTTGGTCTTTCTGTTATTCTTAATATTCATTCATCTGTTAATTTTATGCATACAATTTAACTAATCTACCAGATAACAGATCTAATAGAACTTATTCATTCATCCATTCATCATCTAACCATTGACAAAAGGTAAATATGTAATAAACACAACACACAACATAGGTTTTAACATGGTTCATCCCCTCCTGGGCTACATCCACAAAGATATGGCTTCTTAGGATCTTTTATTTATATTTTTGCAAAGTATGGCACCGCGCACACTACAATTCCGACCACACAATAAAAAAATAGGTTCCACAACCTCTATGCAGTGGACTAGATCATACCAGGTTCCTCAACCTATGATATAACCCTGAAGATCTAGATATTTTACCCTCCTGTTACCCATGATTTTGTTCATCATGATGATGTATTGATGATGGTGTATTCAGGCTCTTCATTAGAACTTTTTCCTGAGAAAAGTTACCTTCATC
>SNQJ01S0191639.1:0-15194 GCA_010110895.2 Picea sitchensis
TAAGTAAGAGTTATTGTCCAAATACTCAAAATAACATGCTCAATCAATATACATAGTGTACACTAAATGTAGGAACAAATTCCTCCAAATAACCCAAGTACATCCATATATCCAAATCATATGTTCAAATGTTTCCCGATAATAACTATATCGATCTCTATATACACATATTCTCACTCATTGCACATGTGGCACCTCTATTAGACTGCCCCCTATTTAATATACATTTAACACCATTACACATGCATTCAATCCAATTACATATACATTCAACCCCATATATACCCCCTATTGGGTCATAACATAAGTACCCCCATTCGAAAAATAATCCTAAAAGCTTTGTGGCTAAATATTTTGCATGTGATGAAACCAAGTAATTGAGTTACTTATATTTATGCTCTCATGCAATATGATTATTCATCCATCCATATTTAGTTCTTTTCAGTGCCATTCTTTGATGGCTTTCTTTCCTTTGATTACTTAAATATTTGATAATATTTTGTCGCATAATTGTTCCTTGATGCCTTATTCCATTAATATCCTTGACTTTACCATCTTCTTCCTTGGTAACATTGATGTGGCACAAAATCTCATGGATTAAAAGAGTAAAATCTCTCTTTAACGCTTCTATCAAAAATAATTTTCATCTTATGTTGATATTCTTGGAATCTCTCATTCACTTGTTCTTTGGTCTATTGAACCTTAATTATCTAATAAAATCTTCTAATAAGATCATTAAGCTCTTCATTTGCATCCTATCTTAATATTAATATTAAAATGTTAATACTAAAATCAAAATATTTTATTTTTTTAAATAAATACTCGTTCATACTTGCGACAACTAAATAGATGGCGGTTTTGTTATATAAATAATCCCGAAGTTATTTATCACACTTGATATAAAGAAAAAATTAAATAATTTTTTTTTTTTTTTTTTGTTTATATTGCAAAACTATCGCAGTTGTTTAAGTTGTCGTCGCACTTGCCATAACAACTCAAATAGCTGCGACGGTTTTGATATATAAACAACAAAAGTTACCAAGTCTGATGACAACTTAAAGTAAACTATGACAATTTCCTATGTAAACAATGAAAAGTTGTTTTCGCACTTGAGATGACAAGTTAAATAGTTGCAACAATTTTTTTTTTTTTCTATAAACAAATTAAAGTTGGCCATTAAGCATGAGAGATGACAACCCAAATGAACAAAACTGATTTTTCTATATAAACAATGAGAAGTTGTCATACTTAAGAAGTCGTTGTTTGTTTCTTGAATTTCTCAGTGCTCACTTGCTCTATAAAAATGAAATTTTCATGCCAAGGTTAAATCCGAGAAATCAAGGCAAAATCAATTGGTTCATTATTTCCTAAATTGTATTGTTAAGTGTATTTTTTTGTTTCTATTGAGATAAGTTCCCTGGGAGCATGGCTCTTTTGATGTTTATTCAATTTCATAGCAATTTCCACATGACTTAAAATAACATTTCAAAGAGTCTATATTTGTCGCAAATTCCATGCCATAATAGCAAGAGCGTCGAAATAACTGTCTCAAAATGACCAAAATTTTCTAGTGCCTAGCACGACCATGAGTCCATGAGGGCTTGGAATGTCTCTTCAACAACGTCTTCCTCTAATAGTAGTATTCTCCTTTCCTCACACTCCAACATTCAGTGTTCTAACAACAAGTATTACTGTATTTCCTTTCCGGTATACTAGGCAATCCGTCTCTTCACATATGCTATTTATCAAAAATAATCCTTTTTGCCTAGGAGTGTTTTCCCTCCCTTGGGAATTTTCATATATTTCTAAATCCCTGATTTCAAGGTCTTCAATGGCCAAATCCCTAATTTTCATATGAAATCAACCACAGGAGCTAGTTCCTACATGTTCCCCACTCATGGAGTCATGGTCAATTGATTTTAACATGGTTGTTCAGATTCCACCTGCGATAAATATAAATTATTTTGTTTTCATGCAGGTATCATAATCAAACAGACTAGTTAGGTCAAATCAAGATCTCTTTCCAGAACATTCATAATAATTTAATTCTATTTTACAAATTAGGAATTGAATTTCCATAAATGGTAAAAATTACCAAAAGTTGAATAATTTTCCAACAATTTTAAATTCAAAAAATAAAATTTATTTTTTAGGGGATGTTAGAGTAGAATAGTAACAAAGAATATCCTGAAGGATAATAGCCAGGAAGAAGAGGTGGAGTAAAGGGCCTCAAGGTATGGTCACGAGAAGGAGAAAAGGGGACAACTCTTCCAAATGTACACCTTCAGCAGAAGATAAAACAAACATAGGAAGAGGAAATGGAGTGCGGTTACCCTGGAGGAGTTCAAAACAAACCATCCACATTTGATGGAGAATATAGGATAGGGGAGGAGGCTAAAGCATTGTTATTGGACCTAAAAAAGTATTTCCAAATCTACAACTATTCCAACAATATATGAAGGTGAGAATGGCCATCTATAACCTAAAATGAAAAGCAAATCATGTAATTACAGGATCTGAAGTTGGTAAAGGACCTAAAGGAAAAATAGATGGAGTGTTCAGATTTTAAGAAATACTTTAAAAAACAATATTTATCTGAAAGTTACTATGAAAGAGAAAACAAGTAGATTTATGAGCTCTGACTGAGTCAAATGGTATGGATGAATGTGTTAAACAAATTCCTAGAATTATTAAGGTTCGTGCCTTATATCTAGGAGGAAAAAGTAAAGTCAATGATTCCCTAGAAGCTGTTACCATAGTCTATGAGTTGGTCAGATTGACAACCTATGAGAATCTGGTGAAGTTTTCAGAGAAGATTTCGTGTGTTACATTGGCTAGCTTGGTAGTCCAAAGAATTTCCCAAGTCTTCAAAGACAAACAACAAAATTTGAATGAATGTTGAAGAGGGATATCAATAACCCATTTTAGATGTGAGGAAAAGGATTTTCCAAGGAAATGTTTTCACTCCAACAATTAGAACACACAAGGAGGTGGTAAGCCAGTCAATCTAGGAACAAAGAAGTTTCAGGACAGAAACCCTAAGAATCCTTAAAATGTTGAGAATGTGGAGGAGCACCTCACTTAAGGAGGAACTTTCCATTTGACTTCAATGCATGAGACCCTCTGAGTTCTAACCCTCTGGGAAGACATCTGGGGCAGGAGATGGGAAGGTTACATCAGATCAATGTAATTCATTGGATGGTCAATAAAATTGATCATACAGTCCCTTTGTAATTAGAGTGAAGGTAAAATTAACAATACTAAGTATTTATGTTTTAGTGATTGGATACGTTGGGTTATATTACTCCTGATGTAGTATATTCAAATAAACTTAATAAAACAAGACATACAAAATCTTAGCTAGTACAACTAGCAATATGAAAAAAAAAAATTTGATTTTATTCTGACCAGGTGAATTCAATTTAGGTGGGTCAAAACATAGAGACAAATTTGAACATTCTACCATTAGGGTCTTGTGACATAATTATCGGAATGGACTAGTTAGAAATGAATAAATAATTTTTAGATTGTTATGAAAAAATAACTCAAGTATAAATATAAGCTTGACAACATTAGGGTTCAGGATTCACGAAAACCAATCTCAGTGGGTATATATTTCAAGCTATTTTAATTTATGAAGTGCATGATAAAAGGGATTCTCCCCATGTCATCCAACTCACAAATCTGTTAGAAAAAAAAAACTTAGAGGATTTTGGCGTCTTGCATGATTTTAGAGATATTGTTTATTGATGAGATGCATGAATTTCCCTTAACGAGAAAGGTGGGCTTTTTATCGATCTACTGTCTGGTTAAGCTCCTATATCTAAGGCTCCCTACTGAATGAGTTTACCTGAGTTATTAAAATTAAATATTCAATTACAAGAAATATTGGAAGGATTTTATAATTTGGTGCTGGATGAGACTTTAAAAGAACAAAACTCAGGTGTACATTGATTCTGAGACAGTAAAATAAGCTGATTAAGAACAATACATACCCTGGATCAATGAAATTGCAATTCGATCCAAATTAAATAGGAAAATCTTTTTCTAAAATTAGATTTAAGATCTATTTATCATAGGGAGGTTTGGACATGGGAGCCGGAATGAGATATGGCCATTCTGAGTTTGTATTACGTTTGGTCTCACTTCTTGCTTTTCTGAGAGGTGCTGTAACAGCCAATAGTGTTTTGTTGGTGGCAGACTAGGGTTTGTTTTGAGTATTTATTGTGATATCCTATTGTATTCACAAAATAGAAAAAGAACACAAAGAACACCTATGGATAGTTATGCAAAATTTATGAAAACACAAACTGTGGCTTTAAAATTACGACAAGTGGGGAGACTTTTATCAAAGAAATGCATGATTACATAAGACGTAATATCTAAAGAAGCTGAGTGTGAACATCTAGGTCACAGTAGAACTATCCATGGAATGGAGTGATCCCCACACAAGGATGTAAGCGAAAATCCCCGGTCATTCATGGGAATCATCGGATATTACATTAGATTTTTCTGAAGTTATTCTCAAAGATTTCATACCCTATCACATCGTTACAAAAGAAAGAAACCAAGTTTAACTAGTCACGGAAATGTCAGAACAGTTTTAATAAGTTAAAGGAGCTATTATTCTTTCTTAGGTACCAATTTAAAGTAGAATATTCGGAAAAATAGTTCATAGTCTGTGTGGATGTGATTAAAGAAGGTATGGGTGGTGTCCTAACTCAGAAAGGAATGCTATTGGTTATAGGTGCCGAAAACTAAAGGAGAGCGATGAAGCGCATCACTCATGCCCAGAGTTAGTAGTTATGTCTGCAATTTAAACATGTGGTGGTATATTATAGGAAGAATTTTTATTTATTGTCCATAACAATTGTGTGAATTTTTGTTTAGTCAACTGACATGCGCCGAGGAAGCAAGATGGTTGGTGTTATTGAGTGAATTCAACTTTGAGGTAAAACACATCAAGGGTAAGGAAAAAGGTGGATGATGCCTTGGTAGAAGAACTAATCGTTGTTGAAGAATAGACATTGCATGGCGGGGTTGAAAGCAATCTTGAAGGCAGGAGATCAGAGGCTACAAATGAGTGATGAAAGTACACTAAAATAGTAGCCAGGTTTATGAAATAATCTGCAGAAGAAAATTTGGTAGAACTGAGTCGAGTTTCAATAGGAAATGGTCTACTATGATTTTAAAATAGAATATACATACCAGATTTAGTGGAATTATAGTTAACGGTTTTGGATGAAGTACACAAGAAACCATATTCACGTCATACGATACCGGAAAATGGTGCTTATAAGGTAGTTATTTTATTAACAATCTGAAGGGAAGATAGAATACTTATCTAAGTTCAATATTTTCCAACGAATTGAAAATTTGGTGCAGGCACATCAAGCTAGCACATTTAAATCTATGCATCTTTGGACTTGAAATGGGGACTATATTGTTGGACTTTATTATAGGTTTTTCTAGAACTTTGAAATAGAATGATTCAATTATGTAGTAATTGATACAAGTTTAATAGTCTCTTTTTCCTTCAAGAATACTTTTAGTAATAAATCGAAATATTCATGAAATAATTTTGCATGGTATTAAAATGGTGATTTGGGATAGAGGCGTAAAATTTACATCTACATTTTGGAAATAATTGTTTGTAGGGTTAAATACCAAACTGAATTTCAGTACAAGCTATCATCATAAACCAATATGTAGAAATAGGATGAAAAAACCAAATCATGGAAGAAATGTTATGAATGTATGTAAGGACAAAACCAAACAAGTGGGAAGGCTACATGCACTTTGGAGATTTAGGTACAACAATGGATTTGCAAAACATCGGCTGGAAGATGAGGCCCCTTGATACTATGCCAAATAAAAGGTATGCAGGCTTAGGAGTTAGATGGGATAGCAGTTGGAAAATATTCATGGTGGACCATAAGTGCTTGAAATGGAAATTACACTAAGAAAAGTAAAACAGAATTTAAAAGAAGCACATGAGAGACAAAAAGTTATGCAAACTACTCGAGAGGGCACCACAGAGAGTTCTAAGTGTGTAGGACCGTATTTTATTTAAATTCAGAAACAGAAGAGTTCACTAAATATAGGAATTGTTCCAATATGGCTGGGGTTTTGTAGCCCTTTAGATATCTTAGCAGATTGGACCCACGTTGAACACCAAATTGCACTCCATGATCTGAAAATTATTAATGTATTTCACATTTCTTTGTTAAAAACTATGCTCATGATCTACTCACAAGATGGTTTGGAACATGGTGCAAGTGGAACCTAAAGGCAAGCTCGAAGAGGAACCTCTATGTATTCAAGACAGGAGAGAAATAACACCAGGGAACAGAATCGTCGCCCACGTGAAAGTACAATGGAAGCACTCTAGCCTTGAGGAGGCCACTTGGGGTGGAGGAGATTTGCAGAAATATCATCCAAGCCTATTCCAAGAAAGGAACGAACACTTACAAGGACAGTGATATTTCCTCCAAAGGGAGAAAGGACCTTGTATCCCCAAAAAGATTAAATTATTATTAATTCATTAGGAGGTATTTTTGTTTTGGTAGAATTCAAGAGCTGAGAGAATTGTGCCATTTCTAGAATTTTGAATTTTGAATTTAGTTAATTGTAAATTATGATTATGACTATTGGGGAAAAGATTTGATTTGTCCCAATCAACTCTTTGACTATGAAGCCTTGTAAGAAAAATAATAATTCTATACTTATTACTGATAGACAAATGGAACAATGCATGTTGAAATCAACTGACCATGGAATTCAATGAGTGGGAACATGTTGGAACTAACTCAGAAGTTGAATGGCCTAAGTGGAAAATCGAGAATTTGGCCATTATAAGCCCCTAGAAATCAAGTATTTTTAAAGATACAAAAAGAATTCTAGAAGAGACCTAGGCACAAATGCTTTTGTATATATATAGCATATGGGAGGAGACAGGACACTACCTAGTATACGTAGAAAATAATTATCACTTTCTATTAGGAACACTATTTTTAGAATTATTGGTGAGGATATTTTTCTGAAACTCCAAAAGAACTATAGCTAAGGAGGAGTTAGGAAGTTCTCCCTCATGGGTTCATGGTCAAGGTAGGGGGTAAACTGAGTAAGTAGATTGGTTGTGTCGTTCTAAGGTTTGGAGGAACTTGGATTTATTACATTTGTTTCATGATAACTACATGAGATATGTCCATGCTACTTTCTCATTCGAATGTTGTTTTGGTTAATGGGTAGAATGTGCATCTATTTAATTTTGGATGAATTATTTACGTTGACTAAATTCTTGATGGAATGAAATAAATTTTAGGATAAACCCTTGTAGTTTAATTGTATGTGTTCAGTAAAATTCCCATGTATCTTAACTATGAATGGAACTAAATTATGTAAACATATATAAACTAAATTATAGATGTGAAAATAAATGCACAAGATTAGTATTGTATTTAAAGATTTTCCAATCATGTACATGTCAAAACTTAGGACTTGGATGAATATTCTTATATGATGAAGATATATATATATATAGAGGGTATATATATATTTACAATAACATGCAAAATTTTATAGCAGCAGACATCTAATGACTCACACCATAAGATTTTCAATGTTGTATACATTAGAAAAATTAATTTTATATTCCCCTCTTTATGACCCCATGCCAATAACATAAGCACATAGTTTAGTTGTTGTCCACAAAAACAAAGTTCTTTCTTTTACATTATAAAATAATGCAGAGAAAAACCAAAGTAGTTAAAATAGCCTTAAAACAATTAATGACAGATTTATTGGACCTAGGTGATATGGGAAATGTTGTCTTTCAGAATATCCAATTAACAAACAACTCAAATTTAAAAAGGAATGGTAAGGTTAATTTTGACTTGAGTGATAAATGTAAATTAAAATAACATAAATAATTAATGATAGATTTATTGGACCTAGGTGAATGGATATGATATCCTTTCAAAATGCAGAGTTAAATTTTTGGGGATAAGAATTAGTTATGCCAATTTGAAGAATTTATAAAGGCTAATGTTGAGTAAATCTTGACTTGTTCATAAAGTATTTAAATTAACCTTAAAACAATTTATATGGATTTATTATACCTAGGTGATATTGGATATGTTGTCTTCAGGCCTACCCAATTAGCAGAGATTTTAGGATGATGGGTGATGCCAACTCAGAGATTTAAAAGGGGTATGGCACAGTTAATCTTGACTTGGTCATAAAATATTAGAATAACCTTAAAACAATTAATGATAAATTTATTAGACCTAGGTGATATGAGATATGTTGTCTTTCATAACACATAATTAACAAATTTTTTTAAAAAGAGGATAAGTAGTTATATACTCTCAAATTTAGAAAAGGGAATGTTGAGTTAATCTTCAATTGGTCATAAAGTAGTTAAAACAACCTTAAAAACAGAAATTAATGAAATGCTATTAGACCTAGGTGATATGGGATATGATATACCTAAAACAACAATCACTATTTTAATAACTTCATCCCAACTAGCTAAAATATTAATGAATATTTTTAAAAGAAACATAAAACACTCAAACATCCCTTAGTGTTCAAACATCAATTTTAAAATCATAATGATAAGATTGTGAAACCTATAGATAAATGTTTAAAAGGACAACAAAACTATGATAGAAACCATTTGAGTAATGAGGACGACATAATATTACTATTAATAGGCACCAAAATCATTGTGTAACTTGACAAATCATTATGTAATTTGAAATTCTTATCGATAGTAAAATGATAATGATAATCATCATAATAAAAACCAATACATGATAATAGTGGATTCACATTGATAGTAATTAGTTTAATGTTAATAGGCACCAAAACCATTATGTAACTTGACATTCTTATGAGGTTAGGGGTATGAGGCAATATACTAGGAAATCCCATTAATGAATAACTTTTAATGAATGATATCTTAGTATGGTTTTCCCCTACATGGAGGGAGGGATAAACATTTGGTATTTATCCTATAGTTGGTCTCGATCCTCAAAATAATGTGTGAATAATGAGAAGCGCGAGTATTCTCATTCTAGACGAGTAATTTATGAGGTTATGAGAAAGGGATGGTGGGATAATGAAGGATAAAATATAGATCAATGTATAATGGAATACGTGTAAAAGGCCTTTGTCACATAAGGAGAGACATAAATTGCCATGATAAGGATAATAATAAGTTATTTTGATCATAATGTTGATGTTAATTGTTTATAAGATTAATAAGATTGATAGAATAAACAAAGATAAATAAACAAATTTAAAATGTCATTTCTATTTCTAAAGATAGTGGAAATGACAACCTGAAATTCATTAAGATTATAAAATTTATGATAAAGACTTTTCGATATCCATAATGTTAATGCAATAAAAAGGAATTGACTAATTATTATTTATAATGTCATTTATATATTTGAAAATGGGTGAAATGAAGAAAGGACTAAGTCATTGAAGTTTATGTATAAATGGAAAATCTTGAATAACTGGGAATTGCTGACCAGGCTTTATATGGAGAGTTTTAGTTTCATTAAACGAACTCTCACATAGATGATCTTAGTCAGCTAGAAAATAAAATAAGAAAGTTTCTCTTATTGGAAAAATAAAAAGGGATTAGAAGAAAATAAGAAACTACAGTTATCCTTGAAGGGTGATGGAAATAAAATTATTCCATTATTTTTTAAATTTTAGAAAATATCAATTCAGTTTAGAAAATAACTTCAAAATGTAGTCCTTTACTGAAAATTTCTTTGATATTGATTCAAAAGGAGTCAAACACATCAAAATATTTTTAAAAAGGAAAACCAAGACACCATCAATGTTATTCTCCATATTTCTTGCTTCTTTCCACCATTTATATATCCCAAAGACATTCAAAATATTACTCAAAACCCTTCACATATTTAAGAAAGATAAGATATATAGAGAAGATGGTATCCCATTTGAATTTTTTCTTAGTTGTTATGACTTCATATAAGAGGATCTACAAAGTGTAGTGGAGGCATTAAGACAATTTATTGAGATTATTGGTTGCAAGATTTCATTTTCTCACGAGGAATGTGAGACCATGCTACACATACCAAATACATGGAATTGGATTAGATATGGCTTAATTTTATTCCAATATTCTTCCAGTGTTATACTTTTAAAATCCTTTATGGGAGTTTGATTTACTGTATGTAGTTTGAACAATTGATAAGCTTCCTCCCATTACTTTAGACTTAATCTCTTAGAATGGATTAATATAATTATCCATTTAACCTGCTTTATTTTAATGTATGATTCTTTTAGTCAACAACACCATTTTCTTTTGGGTATATGGAACAATGTTGCATTTGGAGGATGCCCTATGAGGAGTGTGGTAACTTGTAAATTTATTGTTCACATGTTTTAAGTCCATTATCTAATCATAACCTTTGAAGTTGATTTAAATTGTTTTCTACAAGGTCCTTGTGAGGACAAAAACTTGGAAAACACTTCACTTTGCTTATATTTTAAGAATGGAAACTGATACATCTGGGTAATTCATCAATGCAAATTTAAAATACTTACACTTAAATAAACAAGGGTGAAAGAGGGACAGCAAAATCCGCGGTGAACAAGTAGTAAAAGTGATTGTCATGAAGAGGCATGATCACTAAGAAAAATTGTGGAGGAAGTAGTAGTTTTTGACAACACAACCGATACAAAGACCGTCTCTGTAAGAAATATGAGGAAGACCGATGAACATGTGTTGATTACATTGTTTCTTAGATGGTGAAATGATTATTTTGACCATTTGCTCATGCCAAAGTTTGTTCAATTCATTTTCTATCTTGGAAAAAAATAAATGGAAAAGATGATATTTTCGGGGTTTCAAACATACAAGTTGTGTATCCTTCCAACAATTACATTTCTTGAGGATGCTGATTAGGATATTTTTAAATCATTGATTACAACTTGGTGAGGTTAAAACTCCATTGTAACATCCACAAAAATAAATTATTTAAGTCTGAAAATATAGGAATTTATTTCCATTTTAGCATTAAATTGAAATTGGAAAATTATTGCCATTTATGGCAATTCAAATTTCGAATTTAGTACAGTATAATTAATTATTATGATTTTTGGGAAAAGATCTGATTTGATCCAAATAACTCTTTAACTAAAACCTTGTAAGAAACAAATATTTTTATTTTTATATTTCATTTTTATGGACAAATGGAACAACGAGGTTGAAATAAGTAGGCCAAGATTATGAGAAATTTAGTACATTGTAATTTATTATTATGATTGTTGGGAAAAGATCTGATTTGATCCAACTAACTCTTTAACTATGACACTTGTAAGAAACAAATATTTTTATATTTATTTTTTATGGACAAATGGAACAACCAGGTTGAAATGAGCTGACCATGAATCCATGAGAGGGGAACATTTTGGAACTACCTCAGGGATGAATGATACAAGTGGAAAATCAAGAATTTGCCCATTGGTAGGCCCTGAAAATCAGGGATTTGGGAAGCTTAAAAAATTCCCAAAGGGAAAAAGACCTAGGCACAAATGATTTTGGCATATATAGCATATGGGAGGAGGCAGGACATTGCCTAGTATGCTGGGGGAAATAATTTATCTATTGTTGTTATGAACACTATTTTCAGAGTGTGAGGCAAGGAGAAGGTTGTTAAAAATGAAGGACTATTGTTGAGGAGGAGTTATGGAGTTTTCCCTCATCGATTCATGGTTAGGCTAGAGGGTGAACAGAGCAAGTAGATTTGTTGTTCCGTTCTATGGTTGGGAGGAACTTGGTTGTTCCTTTTGTTGTCCTAGTTTTATTTCAGATAAGAACTCCTAGTTTGCGAAGTTATTTTCTTGTATGATGGATAAGTGAAATGAAATTATTTTTACAGTGAGCCTTGGGAGTTGATTATGTTATGAAATAAAAAAATAAGTCTACTCGATGATTAACTTCTTAGGTACAATTTGAGAGGGTTAACAAAAATAGGTATTGAAGTCGCTATGTATTATCTGTTATAATTATAGTCTGAATTAGTTAACGCATTTAATGATGAAACCATGGTGTATCAGTTATGGTAGGTATTTGGTAGATATGTGTACGTAAAACATAATTATAATTTCAATGCTATTTAAATTTCCTATCAAACATGTGAAGTAGTTAAACATATAAAACTATTCAAAGGATATTTTGAAGTAAACCTCATATATATATATAGGGTAAATAAACAGAACTATTAGCAAACAAAATAAATGTCAAACAAAAATTTAAAAGAATGATCCATATACGGATAGATAGATATATAAATATATGTATATATACGGTTGCTGTAACAAACATTGCATAAATATTTCCACATTTAACTACTCATACAGGAAGGTTAGTAGAGTCTGGACACGTGAGGAAAGGAGACAACCTTTTATTATTATAACTATTCTAACTGTATAGAATTGTACAGTCTAGTTATCCCACTCAACAGGATCCTCCATTGATATATAGTAACTCGAGAGAAAGGAGTCTTTAAATTAAAATACATAATTATTCGAGTAAGCTAGAACAGTAACTAAACTCTGCAATTCTAGGATTCATAACTATGAAGCATCAAAATCTTACAAAAGGCGGTTTTCCTTCGTGGTTATTTTATAATAATTAAAGAGTTAAAGAATCAGCCATCTATATGAGCCTGAACGAATTTATCCCCAATGATAGCATTCTGGAATAGGATCGTATCATTCCCTTAAAAACCTAGAGTACATTCTTAAGTGCGGTATTTAGAACCTGAATACCTTTTGGATGAACGGTGTTATCCTGGATCGAGAGAATTTCAAATGAAGCAATTCCTGGAAGAAAGCATGAAAATTATAATTAGTAATAGTATTTTCATTCAACAGAAGGATAATTACTAGAATGATTCAGTAAATGAAATGTTATCGTAGATCTAAATGACGAGTCTTACTTAACTTGTGATTTTGGGAATTGCATCTACTCTTCCATTCACGACATTGTTGAGAACCATCCATAAGCTGGAAGGGGTGGAGTGGACAATAGAGTTCCTGATTGGTACCCTAGCAACAAGAGGGCTCCCATCATTAGATGGATAATCGAAATCTTTCCTTAATCAAACCTCTTAGGAAATTAAGTAAACAATAATAACCAACAAGAAATGCATAACATGATTTTAAAGGGGCACATAGTATGTGCATGCCACATACATTAATAAAAAATCGATTAAATAACTATATGCTGAGAGGAATGCATTCCTTGAATCTTGAAACACATTTTAAAATATTTTAAGCCTAACGACACGCATCAAACAATTTCTTGTTCACCACGAGCACCAATATTAGTTAAAGGGAAAGCCTCATCTTCCATTTTAATCACAAACTTAAATAATGTATGCTGGTGAGCTAGGTGGATATCGGTGGTTACCAACCTCTTCCAACGGGCTCAAAACAAGTTTCTGACAATTTTGACAATTTACTATTTTTAGCAGTTTTAACTTCCCGGACCATTTTGAGGGCCTAACAGAAGGATTTTCCAGATTGAGATTCTCAATGATAGCCAAACGCATGATTTATCCCGCAAAATGAATCTCCTCGACCATATCTTTCGAACGGGCTATCATACACATTAAGCAATGATCGTATGTAAAAGTTACGACCGCGGGAAGTTGATGTACTAACTTACCCAAAGAGGGCCCACATGACTTTTGACGCTTCATCTCCTAGGGTAAGGTTTTTGGATGTATAGGGTTTTTGGAATTCCTATTTATTGTAAAAATGCCTTCAAGGACTCATTGAAATCATCTTCTTGCGAGTGAGCACAGTCGTCACATCTCTTCTGAGAGATAAGACACCACCATTCCAACAAGCTTGTTTCCGCTGCATTTTACAGTTTCATCTTATTTCCTTATTGAATAGAAAACCAGTTTTACTATATCTCTGTTATTTTATGTTAAGAATTTGTTAATTATCTATAGTCATTTTGTTCTTTGTAACGAACCTAATTGGATACATGCTTAAAGATTATAAAGCAAATTTAATTAAAAGAAAATGATTGTGATTAACTAAGTAATACTCTAACTACAGACCACATTTAATGACTGGAGAATTATAATTTAAAAGATCAATGAAAATGATATAAAATGGTGGCGTATGCAGAGAGGGAAAGCCATGAATCCCGAGGAGATAAAACATTAATTCATGACGAAGGACGGGGGACGGAGGGTGGTTGTGGAGTAAGTGCGTGAGTCGGTCGGGAGGAATAAGGGAGGAAAGAGGGGGATGTGCGCACCATTCGGAGGAGGAGGGAATGGATGCAGGAAATTGTTGTTATGCTATGGGCAGAAAGTGGAGAGCTTTGCTGTGACCTATGTGCTCAGATTGAGGCACGAGATTACTGGTTGTGACATACTGATGAGAGAGGCACCAAGTTGCTAGAGGTTTTGGGCACGGGGGCCAGGATATCCGTAGATATCGTGGAGCTAGGTCGTTTTCCTAGTTGGCAGGGTGGACATTAGTTTTGGGCGGTTATTTTCTGTGTCTGTGGCAGGACTGGACTAAGTAGCAGAGAGCAAGGCAGCAGGCAACATAAATTAGCATCAGAACCAGGTACTTTGTCGAGTTATGTATTTATTTCTTTCTACCATGAATTCAGTATTTATTGATGAATCTAAGCTACTGAAGTTTCTGTTATGAAAATCAATATTATGCTTGGAAGTTATTGTTTCAATTTATTTCATAAAATGTTTATGAGACTTAATGATGTTTAGAAATATATGGGCATTACATATGGTATCAGAGCGTCTTAGTTCGAAATCTGGAGCCTAAGGGCTGAAACCCGGAGTGTTAACTCCAGCCACGTTTCAACTATAAGCAAAACATGTTCAGTTTGATTTGTTATGATAGAAATAGTAACGGAAATGCACTTAGGATAATACTCCTACGTGAAACCCAGGGAAATAAGCTCATATATCGCAAGCAACAGTTTTAGGTAGAACCCTGTAACTAGATCATATATGGTCACTACAGTTGTAGTTTGAACATTCGAAGGAATCCCTTTAAAATAGTGGCAGCAAACCGCATAATGGGAGGGATCACCTTCCACATAATGACTATCCTTAAAATGACAGGAATAAAGCTATTTAGCACGAGAAACA